>LPNX010593175.1:194097-232433 GCA_001517045.1 Pseudotsuga menziesii | reverse complement strand
TATAGATTGAAATGAGTGAATTAAGTAATTTTTTGGTTTTTCATTTTTTGAAAACTCAATCTTGTTGAAGTTCTAAATTCTAGATCCGTACTCGACAATAGATATAAATGGAAGAAAATAAAATAGAGTATGACCTAGTTTTCCATGTTGTTGCTTGTGTATATGTTACTAATTGTTTTTCTAGTCAATATTCTAAATATGATTATGGGTAGTGTCCTCATCCACAGGTTCAATATTACAGTGACTATATGAGCTAATAATTTTTCATGGTATTAGAGGTTTCAGCCAATTCCTAGGCATTTCCAATTCTTGTTGTTTCTTGAAGTTGAGAAAAAATCCCCATGTTCTAGCCACCCATTATCAAGATTGGGAATTAATTAGTTACTATGCCAATACATAAATTTGTTACAGTAACAAACACATTGACTGCTACATCATTAAATAACTTTGTAGGTCACTCTAAAATGGAGACAATCTCTTACCAATATGGTAATTCAACACATGCACAATATATGCTTTATCAAATTATAAATAAAATGGTTAATAATTTCAACATACAAATAATGCCATTAGATAACTTAATAGGTAAGAAATTTCTTGCAACATCTATTGTTCATGAGATGAGGTAAACCTTGATCAACTCAAATATTAATACAAATTAAAAAATTATAATAATAAAATAATGTAAGGATTCATCTAAGTTTAATATTAGAAAGATATGCTTCAACTTTATATAAATTTGATTTTATATAGCTTATATTGATAATATTATAAAAAAATGATGAATATAAAGATTGAAATGAGTGAATTAAGTAATTTTTTGGCTTTTCATTTTTTGAAAACTCAATCTTGTTGAAGTTCTAAATTCTAGATCCCTTGTATAATTCCAAATTTAATGAAATATGTGTTCTTTGCTTCCCTCAAATCTACTACAGGTTTGTGTCTAGGGCAGGAAGTGATCATGTGCCCAACCACGAAACTAGATATGCATTGAAAGTTAATACGCTTGTAACCTAGTTTCTATTTCCATATATATTCCCCTACATCCAATTAGATCTCTTTAGGGAGGTCATTGAGAGATCTTTTTTGACCCAAATCTTGCTAAAGGCTAAAGGTCATGTGTGTTAGAGTGTTAAAGATAATGTAGAAATGTATTGATTATTTTTTAAACATAGAATTTGTTTGTGAGATCTTTAGTCATAGAATTTTATCCATTATTCTTGGATCTAGTTTGGTATTGTTTAGTTTAGTCATTGTTTATTTATATACTCTCTTATTTAGTAATATAATTGACTTATTTAGTAATATAATTGACTTGAGTGTGTGATTCTCCTCTATATGCAAGCCTTAGTGCTCTGTTGTCTCCTTTCTCCTTTGTTTATGTAAATTGGTATATAATTGACTTGAGTGTGTGATTCTCCTCTATGTGCAAGCCTTAGTGCTCTGTTGTCTCCTTTGTTTAAGTAAATTGGTATCCGAGGCTGGTGTGGTGCTAGGGTGAGTGTCGGGCGTGAGTGTGGAAAATAAAGACCGATGCGAGTGGATTGTATTTCATCCAGACAGGCTGCCTGCGTGAAGAGTAGACACGTTGCGTGAAGAGAAACCATTGTAGTCACCCAGATCTGCGTGAACGGGTAGAGCTCGCTAAAAGAGCTCGCTGCTACTCACTGAAGGCGCTATCGCTGAAGGAGCTGGCTGGAAATGGCTGTAGCAGACACAACTTACGCGCAGAGAGCCTTAACCTTGGTATGACTGCTGGGTATATAAAAATTGTTTATGGGAGAAGATCGTGGTGTGGTTGCCATTGGATCGCTGCTATACCATATGTTGTTATCAAGTTAATTACCATCGCTGCTCATCGCTGGCTGGGATCGCTGCTCTGCGTAAAAGAAGAGCCGCCATTTTTTTTTGAAAGGAGTAGCCTGAACTGCTTGAGTATCAGCACCACACCTCTCGTGAAGAGAAAGTGTGGTGGTACCGCTGTGCCCGTGAAGATAAAGTGTGGTGACACACTTATTGCAGTGAAGGAAAAGTGCCCTGTTGAGCCCGCCCTTACACAGATTTTGAGCATCGCGACCCCCAACACTTGCTGCTAGCTTACAATACAAGGTGTGGTACTGAAATTTTTTTTGCCCGTAAATTGAATTCGGCTCTCGGAATCAAGCGACTGAAGGTAAGATCGAAAATTCACCTATTGTTGATTCTTATATTAATGAAGCGTCCAAATTAAACGGAGATAATTATGTTAATTGAAAATTCAAGTTAATTACCATACTCGAAGCGCTTACTTTGTGGTTTGTGGACGATCGTGAAAGGAGATGAGCTGAAGCTCTGACGTTGTCCATCTTAGAATGGAATCTGCGGGAAGTTCAAGCAAAAGTGACACTTTGTATGTCTGTAAAAGACAATATTAATCCTCATATCAGGGTTTGTAAGATGTCTAAAGATACATGGAACAAACTCAAACTCAGGTTTGTATGAGATGTTAGATTCAAATAGAATTTTGTTTTTGAAGACTAAATTATTATCTATTAAGATGGAAGTGAACGAATCCATAACTAAGTTTCTTTCCTGCATCAAGTATTTAAGAGATAATCTGGGTGATATTGGTGAAGAAATGTCTAGTACTGATTTGGTACGAACTATTACATTAAAAGGTTTATTGCTCGTACATAAAGTGTTCATTTCAGTGCTTGCAGCAAGAGAGACCCCTCCTACTTTTGTACAGCTCGGTGCAATTCTCCTACAAGAAGAAGAGAGAATGAAGATTTATGAGCCAGAATTACAGACTGCAGATCAGGAATTGTTGGCAAGAGGCAGACACTCAAACAGAAGAAATCAACGGAACAGACACAGAGGCAAGTTTCATACAAGAAATATAGGTATGTTAAATGCCATTACTGTGGCAAATCAGGTCATATTGCTAGAGTCTGTTTTAAAAAGAAGAACCGTGAGTCCAATCACAAATATAGAAAGCATAATAAAAATTATGTGAGAAAAGACACCCATGATGTTAAAGGATTAAAAAATTGCAGACTGTTTATATCTAAAAAATGCTATGTCTGCTGAAACAGATGAGGAGAGTACATGGTTTATAGATTTGTGTGCTTCTGCCCATATGTCCTGTAATAGAGAATGGTATGATGAGTATCATAAAAAGTCTGATGGCACACATATTTATTTGGGTGATAACAGGTCACATGAGGTCCAAGGTTATAGAGTGATAAATGTAAATCTACCTGATGGACAACTTAAACAAATTCATAATGTGATGTATGTTCAAGGCATCAAAAATAATTTAATATATGTTTCTGCTACCACTGATAACGATATGAAACTAGAATTTGGTAAATATAAGTGTCATGTTAAAGATGTCCAAGATCATTACATGGTTATAGCGATAGGATCCAGAATTGGAGGCTTATACAAGTTGGATGCAATCAAGGGTAGCCATCAAGCACTAGCATCTTCATCCATATCAAAGGCCAAATTATGGCATCAAAGGTATGAACACTTTAATCACAACGATTTTATGTTATTACAGAAAAATTCTATGGTTGAAGGTCTTCCTGTTATCAAAGATGATTATATAGAATGTGATGCATGTGCACTCGGAAAACAACAAAGAAAAGAATTTCCTAATCATGAAGAGAAGAGACACACTGAATTACTTGAATTAATACATACTGATGTTTGTGGGCCTATGCAGACCAGATCACTTGGTGGTGCTTGGTACTTTCTCATATTTGTTGATGACAAATCTAGGTTCACTTCATAAGAAGGAAAGACGAGCTCTTCAAATACTTCAAGGAATTCAAGATCAAAGTTGAAAAGTAGATAGGTAAATATATCAAAATTCTCATATCGGATCAAGGTGGTTAGTACACTTTTGGAGCATTCAAAAGATATTGTACAGACAATGGAATCCAACAACAATTTACTGTGACTGGTGGAGCATATCAGTTGATTGCAGATATTAAAAGTCATATGTCTAAAGAATTTGAAATGAAAGACCTTGGTGATTTGCATTATTGTTTAGGTATTGCATTTTGGAGAGAGTCTGATAAGACATTGATCACTCAAAACAAGTATGTAAGGGAAATCCTTAATAGGTTTCAAATGAGTGAATGCAAAGCAGTATCAACTCCTTTGGATTCAAATGTGAAATTATACAGTAATGATGGATCTAAAGAAGCAGATGGTACTTTGTATCGTCAACTAGTGGGAAGCCTGAACTATCTCACTACTACAAAGCCAGACGTATCATATTTAGTTAGCATTCTTAGTCAATTCTTGGCTAAGCCATGTGAAACACATTGGAAAGTTGCAAAACAAGTCCTAAGATATTTAAAAGGAACAATTAATTTTGGAAGTTTTATATATTGATGCATTTGATGTTCAGTTGACAAGTTACTCTGATTCAGATTGGGTAAAGAATCCTAACGACATAAAATCTACTTCTAGATATGCTTTTCACATTGGTTAAGGAGTTGTGTCATGGAGCAGTAAGAAACAACCAACTGTTTCTTTGTCATCCACAGAAGCTGAATATAAAGCATTGACCAGTGCTACTTGTGAAGCCATTTGGTTGATGCGCATTCTTGAAGATGTTGGTACAAAGCAACAACAAGCTACCAGAATTCAGTGTGATAATCATAGTTTAATCAAGTTGGCACATAATCCAGTTTATCATGCCAGATCCAAACATATTGAGTTGCAACATCATTTTGTGAGAGAAAATATTGAGTATAAAGAGATTGAATTGACTCATTGTAGTACAAGTGAAAATGTTGAGTTCTGTCTGTTGTTTCTGGGCTGCAATAGTGAAAATTGTCGATACCATTTTCAATGTTGGTCCGTCTATAGAGCCTAAAATCACACGGGAAGGTTGGGAAGACTTACTAATAACAAGGTCAAGGCTAAATAGTCAACGAAGGGATCAAAGGTTGGATATTAGGGCTTCATGCAAAGGCCAACAAAACCCCAAAACTAGGGCTTAGTTTGGAGAGGTGTCTCTATCGACAACTGCATCAGATTCTACAATGAAGAAGCATTGTGCACATGGGTAAATATAAGCCTCCTCCGATATAAGGTGTCTCCATCTTCGAGAAACCCAAGTATTCAAATCCACCAAATGGGGCCACAAGCTAACGAATAGACAAATGAGCTTGTAGTTCTACTAGAAGTTAGACTAGCACTTGACTACCTTAGCCACATAAATGGTCTGAATAGAGGTTTCCTTTCAATAGATACCTAACCTATAGGAAGTTTGGAAAAATTATGAACTCTTGGAGAGGATACAACATCCTGAAATGTCATCTTGCCATCTACAATGATCTATGAGTTGGGCGCAATGAGAGCTGAGGTGGCTCAGTTTGGGAATGAAGTCTTCAAACCTCGATTGGGCAATCCAATCCAGGTCGAAGGGAGCTCAGATCCATGGTTGGCTAGATGTGATTGGCTCTACAGAACAAGCTCACAATAGCTAGGGATGAAACCCTGGCTGCAAAGGAGGAAGACAAGTAAGGTCCATAACTTGTTCCCAATGGCATTAAACATAATCCAATTTATCATGAATTAACGGAGAAAGGAGACAAAGACATCCATAATTTATTTTCTTTGTCTTTCTCTAATGAATGATGGAGGGGGCATCCATAGCTTGTTCTAGTTACGTCTAGTAAAATTATTCATTCCAATTTATCATGAATCAACATTGTTACTCAACTGAGTATATTTTTGTCTTTGTCTAATCAATGTTTCAATTGATTAAGATAAGTTGACCGGCATATCCTCTACTGATGCTCAAAACTCGTACAAAAGAAGAACAAGGTCAAATTTAAAGATTCTCACTCACCAGGATCACTCTCGATGGGAATGATGTCCATACACCTTATAATTCCCTTTCTACCAATATTCTTGCCAAAGAGGTTGAACCATACTGAAAGAAACAGTTTTTAAATTAAAAGTTGAAACAATGACCCAATATCGCTCATGAAAGAAGAACTAATTTACAAGCTGAAGTGGTAAGCACTCTTAAGACAAATAAACATCAATTACGAACTGACACTATAATAAACAAGTTGATAGCATGCTCAAACAGTCCATTCTTAACCTGGCAACTAATCTACTAGAGTTTATCCAAGCATATAGAAGGAAGAAAGTAGGAGAGACGTAGAGACTAAAATTTATAAGAATGAGTTATTGCCATACAATTTGGAGCTCTGGTCGGAAAAAAATTGTATTGCAATGGTTCTTTATAATGTTATAATGTTATGGCCTATCAGTATATTTTGATTCATGTAGTTAGCATATAGCATTGTTTTATATAGCATATAGCAAGGCTATTACATAAGGTGGTTTTTCCTATCTGTGCCTGTACAAGTTTCACATAGCATTACCAATAATCCCCACAAGAACAATGCCCATCATTGAAATGGTGGAAACGGTAAGCATCCCTTACAACAATTTCTCGTGCAACAATTTTAGATATAAACTTGGTAGCAGAATGGCAGTCATTGCATACTCGAAGGTTTTTGACAATGCGGATAGGTGTTCCATTGGAAGTCTTTATAAGCCCAAAGGCAATGGCCAACTTCTCACTGTGATGGCAAATAATGTGTTCTTTCTGTTCCTCCTCCACATCATAAAGCACAGCATCCATACTGGTCATATACCCTGCCTCCTTCATCTGCCCACACAAACTCTCTAACATAGCATAAATTTTTTCCGTTTCTGGCTGTGACCTGTCTCCAGCAAGGAAGGCATACACCTTGCCATTCACCTCAATCCAGCTATATCCCGGCATCTTCTTCAATCCCCTGTCTTTCATCATGTTTCTTACCTTTTCCACACCATCCCACCTTCCAGCTGTAGCATAGATGTTTGATAGCAGCACATAATGTGCAGAATTCTGAGGGTCCAATTCAAAAAGTCGTTCTGCCACATATTCTGCTAGATTCACATTAGAATACATTCTACAGGCACCAAATAAAGATCCCCAAACAGCAGCATTGGGCTTTATTGGGATTTTGCTGATAAAGTCTAGTGCCTCGTCCAGGAGTCCAGCACGACCAAAAAGGTTGACCATGCAGCAATAATGTTCTACTGCTGGTGTGATGTTATGCGTTGGTTTCATGCTACTAAAATATTGCCAACCATCATCCACTAACCCTGCATGGCAACATGCAGTCAAAACACCAACAAAAGTGACATGGTTTGGCTTTGTGTTAGAGTAGTGCATCTGTTCAAAGAGTTGAAGGGCTTCTTTCCCAAACCCATGCAAGGCATACCCTACAATCATTGCATTCCATGACACCACAACTCGCTCAGATATTTTGTCAAATGCCTTTCGTGCATTCTCTATGCTTCCACATTTGGCATACATGTCTATAAGGGCATTTCCCACTAGAATATCGGACTGAAACCCGCTTCTAACTATGTCTTCATGAATCTGCTTGCCATGCTCCAGAGCTGCCAAATTGGCACATGCTGGGAGGAGGTTCACAAAGGTGACAGAGTTTGGTTTCACACGCTTCTGTCGCATTTGACAAAAGAAATCCAGAGCATCATTAGAACGCCCATTCTGTGAACATCCAGCTATCATGGCAGTCCATGAGATAGCATCGTGTTGAGGCATTTTCTGAAAAAGTTCCATAGCCTTATCAACGCATCCAGTCTGGACATATCCAGCAATCATTGTCGTCCAGGAGACCTGATCTCGTTCAGGCATTCTGTCAAACAAGCTTCCCGCATCCTTTATACTTCCACATTTGATATACATATCAACAAGAGCACTCCCCACAAAGACATCCGACTGAACGCCATTTTTAATGATGTGATTATGAATCCTCTGTCCATGCTCCAAAGTCGCCAAACTAGCACAAGCCGAGAGAACGCTCGCAAAGGTGAAATGATTTGGTTGGACTCTGGTTTGCTGCATCTGGTAAAACAGGTTCAGAGCCTCGTCACCAGATCCATGCCTGGCATAAGCTGCAATCATTGCAGTCCAGGAGACCACATTGTGAATAGGCATTTCGTCAAACACTTTGCGTGTATCATCTATAACCCCGCATTTCACATACATGTCAACCAGAGCACCTCCAACAACAACATCAGACTGAAAACCACTCTTAATAACACAGTCATGAATATTCCTGCCATGTTTCATTGACGCACCGGATACCACACTGGCGAATGTAAACTGGTCCGGTTGAATCCCTCCTTGTTTCATTTGGTTGAACAGCGACAAGGCCTCATCTGAATTCCCATGGGTAGAATAAGCTGCAATTATGGCGTTCCATGATACCACATTCTGCTGAGCCATCTCCTTCAAGGCAGAACGGGCATCCACCAGGTTCCCGCATTTGGCATACACGATCACAACACCGGCTCCCAAAAACAAGTCGGGTTCGAATCCGGTCACAATAATGTGCGCATGGACCAGTTTGGCTTCTGCCGAGGATTTACTCTTAACGCAAGCCTGCAAAAGAGAAGAATAGATTGACGCATCTGGCATTAGCACAGATGATCCTAAAACATTGAGCGCTTCTTTCAAACGTCCCTGCTTACAAAGCAATTTCACATCTTCAATGCCAATGCTGTGAAAGTGGACACCTGAACAGAAACTAGAACTACTTTTGCAATCTGTTTCTTCCATTCCCAGCCCATTCCACAGGGCGGCAGTTTGAAACTTCCGGGCTAGTTGAGGACCAAGAAACAATCGCAGAAGCTGTTTGTATTGAATGCGCGACAGTCGTGGCATTTTGACATGCCATGTTCAGATTCTGTGGTGGATTCATACCATTTGGCTTTTACTTGGAGTTTGAATGAGATCCTCTACCCTGACCTGATCAGTAACAAAGAGTTTATGCCATATTTTATAAATTTTATTACTCTACTTCCCATGAGCTTGGTATACGGAGGATGGAGTCCGTTTTTCAAACTTTTGCCTCTTCGATTCTAAAATGGGATCATGGAAACATAAGCAAATTCAATACAGGTTGGAGTTTTTCAACTTCTAAAATGTGATCATCGAAACATAAGCAAATTCAATAGAGGTTGGAATTTGACAGGTTAATTTTCTTTTTCAATCCAGTGTTGGAATCCGAGGACAAAAGGCAAAATGACAAGGCTAAAAATTTTTGGGACAGTTTTCTTATAAGACTGCGTTTTCAAAATATATTTTGGAAGGTCAGTGTATTTTCCAAACTCATTAAATTTTGATTTTAAAAAAAACAGTAATTTTGATTTTTAAAAAAAGTAATTTTGATTTTAAAAAAATGTATTTTTGAAGTTTAGTCATTCAAAAAAGTAATTTTAGTGCAGAAACTCTCAAACTTTCAATGAATTATAAGCAAAACTTGGGACTACATTTTACTGTTCATCATTTTAAGTTTATTTCTTATAGTCATTGATTTGTTCAAGAAACCAGCACAAACAACTTTGCACTTTAATAACAACTTTTAAAATTGTAATGGTTAAGTGTTTGCATAAAAATAAAATGTTTAAACTTGTGATAAGTTTCAAATTAATCACCAATTTTCATATTTAAACACTTACTTCTATTTGTCATGCACACAATCATTGTGCCTTAGAGTGCATATCTGATGCATATATATATCAGGCAAGGTACACATTCTATATTTCTTCTGTTTAAATTATTTCAGCAGTGAGCATTTAAGTTCAAATTCTATGTAGTTAAAAACTTTTATTTACTATGTAAATGTGAAGTTTTAACAATTTATTATTCAAAAATATATATTTTTAATCAAAAATTTATTATGGGAAAGTAACTATTTTATGTGATAAAAGACAAATTTTAAACTCAAACATCTTTGGATGGGGAGTAGATACACTCAAAACCTAAAAGAAATTGTTTGATTGTTAAATTTTAAACCAATTTCCAACACTAAATTTCAAGTTGTGCACTTCACTCCATATTTTTATAATTTGTCTCATAGTTACTTTTAAATGAGCATGTGCAATTTACACATTAAATATCCATAAGATCTACAATATAATGTATTTTTAACAAGTTAATTTGAAATAAACTTTTAGGTCTTAACATAAAAATGATCAACAAAAAAATTAATAATAATCAAATAATATGTAAAACTAATTTTTTGGAAGGACTATAATAATAATAATAATAAATATAGATCAGTGTTGCTACATCTTAGCTTCTCATGTGCAAGCAATGGGATGTTTGAGCATGAGTTTTTTTAACCCTTTTGGTGCAAACCTCCCTAGTAATGTTGCATAGGGAATGTTGCACTCTTGAGAACTAAACATTCATGAGAGACAATGATTTCTTATTGGAAAGTAGTATTTGCATGCATTGCATGACATGCTTGTTGTCTACAAAAATACCTTTATGACCTTGCAATGGGTTGTCATTCTCTTACACCTTACTAGTGTAGTGCAATATTGAATTGTTGTTGCAATGTGACACTCATGGTTTCAAGCATTACATATTACAACACCTCCTTTGCAAGGTCCAAATAACGTGATTTCCATATCACAATTGATCATTGTCTTGGTGTGCCATTTGTTGTTGGAGAGTGGAATTTGGTGTCATTTGTTAGATGACATGTTGTCTATATAAAAAATAAGCCACACACACACATATATGGCTTATATATATATATAATGTTTTGTTATATGTATTATGGATGTTGGTAGTGTTGATTTATCTTTGGTCATGGTGCACATTGGGTGGTCTTGAACTCTCATGCTGCATTACGTTTTGCATCATTATCTATTCTACAAGGAAAAAATACTTGCATTAGTAACATGCAATATATGATCCAAAAAGGAATCAAGATTAACTATGTTTTGCTAGAAAGAGAGTTTAGCACTTGAAGATGTCCAAGTATGAGTTTGTGTTGTGGTATCTTTGAAGTTTGGCCCACATCAAAGTTACAATTTTTTTTATCAATATGCATATATTTAAGTCATGCACTCTTAAATGCCAACTTAATGCAATTTGGGGACCTTATACCCCCTACAAATCTAAAAAAAAACAAATCCACACAACACAAACAAAAGAGAACAACTAAATAAGAAAGAAACCACATAATGATACCAAGAGCTCAACATGCCATAAAATCCATTGAAACGACGACCCTACATACAATGTAACACACATTCAAGCACATGAAATTTTGAATTAAAGTGTTAGGCTCAACCAAACTTCTCTTCTATTAATACTTAGAATTTTACAAGTTTATATTGGCAGGCTTCATATGGATCTCATTTTCATAAATTTACAAGTAGGCTCAAATACCCATCAATGAAACATTAAGCATGTCAATCTAAGTCTCAACTAGGAATTACAATTTCTCATGAATTCCCAAAATGAGATTTACCTATGTACTTGGTGTTGAACATACTAGTTTTCCCTTTCTTTTAATCTTCTTAATTCCTCTTGTTCTCATATCTTTCTTTGCATAAAAAAACTATATATATATCCCTCCACACAACCTTCTTCTTTTCTCATCAGAGTAATGATTCATCTTTCATGCACAAGTTCCTCTTCCACCTTTCTCTTCCTTCATGCACAATGTTCTCCTCAAATTCTTTTGTTTCCTCCCTCACACTAGGCTTCATGTTTCATCTTTTGCTCACTCTATCTCCCTCATTCTATGCACACACCTTCTCCATTTTCCTTAATAAAGCTACCTCTCATCTCTGTGGCTTGCCCTCTACCTTTTCCATGGCTCTCCTTACTCACTTCCATCATAATACTCTACAATGTGGGATTCTCTCTTCTCTAATCACCTTCTCCTTAATGTCACTCTCTCCTTTTCACCTTCCCATCATCATTTCCAAATCCCATTAAAGAATCCCTTTTTAATAAACCTCATGGGACTTTAATAGTGAAATAAATGGAAATTGGTAGGATTCCTTAGAAATTTGACTATGTGGACTTGCTAATCAATTGTCTATTGTCCTCCTTAACTACCTCACGGATGATCAATGATTCATCCACGCAAATAGAGGTGAATTTAAATTGTTGGATGTCAAGGTATATCCAACAGTGATCATGCTTTATGGGTGGAGAGGGTGATGTTACTTCCAAGGATCCATCAAGTTCCTTAGATATGTGATCCATTCTAGTAAAGGAGGAAGGTAGATTATTGATATCTATTACATGTTGAAGGGGGTATCGAGGCATCATCAAACTCCAACCCCTATAAAGCACAATAACCATTTGATCTCATGGATTGGATTTCGATGAAAAGGTTTTTATGCTTCTGCATTAGGTTTCCATCGTAAGGAGTAAAAATCGCATTCTCCTGATGAGGACAAATACTTCAATAAAACAAAAATTACATGAACATTTGCACCATGCATATGCCTTTTCTTCTTATTCCTTTGACTCCATATTTAGACTTCTACAATTTTTATTCTCATCCTCAACTTCATCTTCACTCTCCTTTCAATCCTTAATACCATCTTAAACTCCTTAGACATGTTATCACCACACTATCCACTGTAAATTTCATTTCCATCAACTCGCCATCATTCGAATCTATAACTCCCTTCACTTCATGGGATACTAACTTGGATTTCATCATTTTAATTTGATGTAATGTGGGCATACTTTGATCCCACCTTATATCCTCATCATCCTTCTCATTTTCATAAACTTCATTAATGGATTTATGATACCTAATCAACTGTTGGAAATACCTAAGCTCTTCAAGGATACATATCATAAGAATTTTTCTAACTAATTCTCCTTCTAAAGCTTCTTTCCCAAAATCTAAAATACCATATGCATCCCATATCTTCATTTGTATCATCATTACCACATTTCCCACTTTCTCTTGGTTCACACCCAACAACATATCCATTCCTTCATTTGATAAGATATTCATTAATGTAACTTTCTTTACCTACTTCTACAATTCCTAAAAATTGGTTACCTTTTATGTATTCAGCAACTCTTTCCTTAATGTTGAGCTCTTGGAATTCCTTCAAGATTCCTTACATCAATTTGTTCATCTCTCATGGATTTAGTGTTTGTATCAACATCAACTTCTTCAATATTTTCCTTTACTTGTGGCATACATTTAAATTCCTCATGCCTCTCACAAACATCCTCATTAGCAACTTCATCAACAAAACACTCATTTTCAAGCTTCTCCATGTATATTGCTGCTTCAAATTCTAAATAACACTCATTTTCTTTTCTCTTCATTTTTCTTCTACTACTTGGAGTATTCAATGCCTCATGAAGAAGTTTCCATCATATTCTATAGTTCTATCACTATTTTCAACACCTATACAAAAACAAACATTTAAATAGTTAAATAAAATAAGGTTTCTTCTAGGTTCTCCTATTCCTCGCCTCTTGCAACTTGAACTGATGCACATGCAAGTTCAATAGTTTAGGCTTATCCTAATATACGTCTTCTACTCTGAATGGGTTAGTCTCCTCATCTTTATTTGCTGGTTCTAGGGTATTACTTATATATTATCCATGTCCATCATTCATATGGACTCCATTAGGATCATATCCCTACTCTTCCATAATAGAAATTAGTATTTATTCTCACAAACACTTATCCTAGTAGATTTTTTTTCTTTCTTCACCTTCAATAGCCTTTAAGGCCATTTCTCTTTCAAATTACATAACTTTCTTTGCATCCCTACTATATACTAAAAAATAGTCATTCAATTCCTTGCCTTCTCAAGTTGATTCCCCATAATAATTTGGTTTTAAAATCCACTCTTATAGAAAGGAAAGTCTCCTTTCCATCCCATTCTACTCTTCTTCCAGTTCATAAACAATTGAGTGAATATGTTCTCTTAAAAACTCAATAATTGAAAGATTGATTTTTTAACTTTTCCTCTGTAGTATCCCCAATTTGAAACTAAGAGATATTAACTCACCTACACCTTTAGAGAATCGAAATTCTCCAAAACTAGGTGCTTTGTTGCACACTAGACACTCGAAGACAACTTGGGAAATAGTGCAAACAGATTGGGAATTATTGGAGGTATATGTTAGGACAATGTGAAATTATGATATGAAGTATTAAATCTTTGTTTTATGCAGGTATGGTTGAGTAATTTTGAAAAATAGTTTGCATACAACCTCAAAACAACACTTTGACTAGCTTGAAATTGACAAATTAGAACTGGCCTTTTTCAACTTAATTTGGATGGCAGTGGAAGGTTACTAAATTATGATATAAAGGTTATTAATGGTTTGAAAACATCCTAAAATACACCCTTGACTCTTGGATAGACACCTACTTCGACAGAGGTACATTCTTTGGGTACATCATACCTGGGAATTCTCCTTTGGAAACCAAAGGATACGAGGAAATAACCCATGACTTCTACGGAAAACCAAAGGTGAAATATGAATGTATATGGTGTGAAAATAATTCCAAATCTTTATTATAACACTTTTTTCATATATTGGGAAGTGATTTTTCAATTTGGGGTCACTAAGAGAAAAACTAACAAATCTAGGATAGCTCAGCTAGGTGATTTCTAGCTCGACCCAAATTATTCCTAAGCTCCACAAATTTCATATATGAATGTATGTTACAATCATTTTTTGTCTTACCTACATGTAGAAACTTACATAATATAATTTGGTTGAGCATAGGTTGGGTTTTCACATCTAAAGTAAAAACCGTTTAGATTTTCCATTGCATTGAAGCATAGTAGAGAAAGAGCGAAATAGAAGAAGAATAATTGCAGAAGAAGGGATAGAAATTCTGTATTTTTGAATTTTTAAGGTATTCATATTTCATTTTCATCCATTATGTACATGTTACATGGGTCTTAGAAAGAATTATAACATTCATTCCAAACTTGCATTACAAGTTGCTACAACACCAATTGGACTACGAGAAGTACATAGAACATGAACAAAATTTGCAGAAATAGAAAGAGAAAGATGATGGAATGTAATTCATACAAAATTTACCGCAATGAGTTGAATAGGGTTTCCAAATCTTCACCAATTGAAATGGAAATCCTCTCCAACTTGTTACACAATGATTGAGGGGCTCATCACCCTCCTGTTATGCAAGGGGAGCATCACCAAAGCAACCAGTAGCCTAATAAAATCAATAGTAATATGAATAATACACAAGATAAAAAAAATTGGTGTGAAATACTTCATTTTTATGCTTTCAACCAATACCATGGGAGGAAGAAAGCTACTAGTAAAACCATGTAGTCAAAAACTAGTTGTCCACTTTTATGATACCATTGGAAAATACAATGTGTCTTCAAAAACCATGTACCAAGTAGTTGGAAGTTTCTATTTGACCACTTCCCTCCAATAATATTACCCACCAACCAATTTGACCCATGTAACCCCATTTTGGATGAGTTTTAATTAGTTAAATGGGGTTTTGTCCACTTTCATTAGCCTCCCTTTTTTTAAGGAAATGTCTATTTAATGGGATAACCATCTCCTGCTTATGTCCAATTTGCATCCTTGGTTACCTTTTGAATTATTTGACTCATTACATGAATTGGATAATCCTCCTTAGTTCCACAATGCCCCTATTCACACGTTGGACCAACTTTGAATGCAAATTGTGAACAAACTTTTGCCTTTGATTTATTTGATCAATTTTATGCATGGAAAACCTTTGAAAAATAATTCCCAAATTAATTCGTGAATTCCACTTCACCCATGGGAATATAATTATAATAGTGGTGAACCATAGTGCTAACAAAATGGGTGCATTACAATCCTCCCCTCTCAAAATTTTCTTGTCCTCGAGCTAGTAAAAAAATGGATGATTTAACACTTGTGCACTTTTCCACAAAATTCCACAAGCATTCTTAATAAACCATATGAAGCTCCTTCCATTATATATGACCCCTTTCAAAAATTCCATTGGTCATCCTGCCATCAAATCATGAATGAACATGTACTTGAAACACGCCATTGCAAATTGAGTTGTAAAACATGTATTGAATTTTACCAAAACAAGCAAAATGGCCAACTCCATCTTGTGACAATCATGCATCTGTAAAATTCCATTCCTGTGAGTAGAATATATGGGCTAGACATAAGGGATGATTTAATGATATTTCCTTAAACATAACTATCATGCACCAAGAGATCAGAAAGAAACATCAAAGCATAATTTTCACAATTGCTCTTTACCCATTTTTTCTCTTGAAGTGGGAGAGAGTGTAGAAGATGAATATGCTCCAATTCAAGTTGTTGGCATGTGTTAAAAAATATTACATGCTTCAATCCTTCATCATTTAGGAATCTCCATGAAATCCTCTCACTCACCCTTCTATGAATCTTCAAGAAACCAAAGGTGAACATTCTACAGCAAAACCTCTTCTATTCTATCTTTGGAAGCATCACCTATAAGCACAAATGATAGGGTGAAACCAAGTGAGGAAATCATTGAACAAGATATTGTCACTTACTTCAATCCTTTGAAAACTCTTTTAGAGTCCTCATCTCAGTAAGTAACTCTTGTCCTTACTTGGGTAGCCATATGTGATATGGATTGAAAGGATCCTCTACATGGTGCACCATACCCCATAGCTCCACCCATCTTGTTCATGCCAATGGAATTGAACCAAACAATGGTAGGCCGAATTCCCTTCACATGGGCACTAAATTTACAATTCTCTACCATAGTTAGGACATATCATCGCAATCCTTCCAAATGCACATTCAAACAATGTATGATTCCATAACTACTTTACCCAAGTACTTGATACAACTTCCAAACTAAGAAAGTGCTTCTCCATAATTATACCATGACCCAAAATGTAAACAATAGGAATAAACATAATCTTACCATGTTTCTTTATATAGGATCTATTCATGAAAGGTGATGAAATAATAGATGCATCAACCAAGCGAATGCTCATGCATGAAAGCCCCAAATAAGCACATTGGACACAAGGGGATGTCTCTTGCAAAATTTCTTCTTCCATGTGAACTTAATGATGATGACCAAGGTGGAGATCAATATTATGCATATCATTCCCATTGAGAGGTTTCTTTGTCCCCAATAATGCTATGTGAAATCAATTATAGTAATTGAGACCAAGGATAATTCCAGGGTCCCAAATGAATTTGAGAAGTGGTAGGTGTCTCATAATTCCCCCTCTACACTACATGGTGTCCACATAAGGAGCCTTTAGAAGACTCCCAACCAAAAAATCTAAAATATGTGGTGTCTATCCATCACATGGTTTCCCATGTAGGAAACAAAGACACTACTTCACATGGATAGACTGCTGAAATGATGGGTGGATCACCCTCTTGGTTCCCACCGATCATATTTCATGATACTAATCTCAAATTGCATAAGTAGCAATATGTAATTCCATGGAATTATAGGATCCATTGGATTATGCATCATCCCACTTAACTTCTTGATCACTTGGAACAACATGTCATTCCAAATGATGTCGGTATCCCATAACCAAATTGATAGTGCATCACTACCATGAGTCTTCTTCTCTACAATGCATTTTTTCATTCCATCCATGATTGAATCAACATTCATGTTTTCTCATCCAAATCTAAATAAATCATCCTTCTCCTTTAGAGAAAAATATCCCTTCCATGAAAGTATCACAAGATCCTCCTCAAGCAAAGTGTGTGTTTGGAAAACACTCCCCATGTCAACTAGTCCGTCCAACCGAATCAAGTAGGAGTCCCAAGTGCTGCTATCCATACTGGAAGGATCACATGCTTTCCATAGGAACTCATGTTGTTGCTCACACTATTGCACAAAAAATGATATGTCCATAAGTCTCCTACGAATGCAAGCAAGTATATTGCATCCTTGAACTTTTGTTTCGGTTATGCACTCATCTACCTAATCCATGGATAAGAAAATACCTTTCACTGCTTCTTTGAATGGAATTTTCCTAGCTATATCTCCCATATCTAAGTTCTCCTCCTAATCCTTCAAAACAAGTGTTTGGCCACAATCTTCTTCATCAGGGATCTTCAAAAGCACTTGTGAATCTACATATTCCTCATGCTCAATATCCACATGAGGTTCCTTTGTCAATTCCATTGTGTTTCTTTCCATGTGAAAATTTTTGCTTTCCATGCAATATGGAGAATGTGGTGTGTTCAACTCCTTGCGAAGTTGATCCACCTTATTTTATGATTTTTGAAGTGCTTCTTGAGTTCTCTCCAAGGAATCATGGGTGAGATCTAGCTCATGAGAGAACATGTCAATGTCCTCCTCGTATTCTCTTAATGCATCATGGTATATTTCAGTCAACGTAAGAAGATGATCTCTATCAGAAAGCAGATGTAGAAAGTTACCTTCCATAGTTGACAGTGTCTTTCCAATTTCCTCCAAGTTTGAAACTGAAGGCTCTTCTTCCAATCTATCATCTATCCCTAAATATCTCCAACAAAAAGATAATATCAATGCTCGTGTTTCATCAAAAATATTTAATTCTTCCATACCTTTTAATTCCCTCGGCATAAATGGCCATGTTAAATTATGTGTCTCATGGGGAAAATCTTCCATTGAATTTTCTATTTTTTCCATCCTTTGTGTAGTTGTCATTAGCTTCATAGTGAAGCTCCAATGGTGAATAAAAATCTTTTTTTTTTCTTCTTTTACTAGAGGTACACAATATGTCTCTCCAACACTAATTCCAAACTAAACATTACCACCATCAAGATCCTTATCAGTGATTTCAAACTCACCAACAAAGAAACTAGAGTACCCTTCCAGATTGCAGCTACGTTTTACAAGTGACATCCTCTCATTCTATAATGGCTGAAATAACAAAATAAGATTGCTTTTGTCATACATAAACCACATATAACTCATCCAAAGCATTAGAATATTTGACACAACATCATTTTCATTACATGAAAAAGAGTGTACCTCATGTTGATGTAAGAGAACATGGCTGCTACATAAATCATATTTCTTTTCATACCTTTGTTTGGTGTTTTCTTCCTTTTGCTTGGAGGTATAAATGCATTGGATAGGGTAACCACATGGTTCATTTTTTGATGGTCTGATGCTCCTTTAATGTTCATTTTATGGCTGATTTGTACTTTCCTCATGCTTATTCAAAGGATGATCATTGATTGTAGATGCACTTCCTTCAAAACCACTTTCTTCACAAGGATTTTTGGAGTCTTTCTTTGGATACAAACCAAAGAAGTGGTTTTTGAAGAACCAAATTACCCTTGGTGAATATATGTGCTCCATCATATGCTTCCAATTTTGTTTTTTCTTATAAAATTTCTGAATTAGCTCCTCCCAAGTAGGATCCCTTTCTTTTACTGGTCGGGGAGGAAGGAAAGTGGGTAACACTCTGCCATCTACTAGTCTTGCCATTGATAAATTATTCTTCCACTGAGAGTTATATATTTTTATAGGTGCATAGGACCATTATTTGATACCATTTTAGTATCCCCAATATGAAAGTTATAGATATTAACTCACCTACAACTTTAGAGAATCAAAATTCCACAAAACTAGGTGTTTTGCTCCACACTAGACATTGGAAGGAAACTTGGGAAATGGTGCAATCTATTGGGAATTATTTGAGGTATCTGTTATGAAAATGTGCATTTTTTATACTAATTATTAACTCTCTGCTTTATGCATTTCTGGTTGAGTAATTTTGACAAACAATTTGCATACAACCTCAAAAAAACACTTTGACTAGCTCGAAATTGACAAATTAGAAATAGCCTCTTTCAACTTGATTTAGATGGAATTGGAAGGTTAATAAATTATGATATGAAGCCTATGTAGGGTATTAAAAAATCCTTGGAGACTCCCTTGACTTTTGGACATACACCTACTTCGACATAGGAACATTCTCGAGGTGCCATCACGCCTCGGAAGTCTCCTTTCGAAACCAAAGGTTACAAGGAAATAACCACATGATTTATGTGGAAAAAAATGGATTCTGGTACACCATGGATATATATGGTATACAAATAAGTCTCAATATGCAGTAGGAGACACTTGATTCAGATATTAAAATGTGATTTGTCAATTTGGGGTCACTACGAGAACCTAGGAATCCACAACAGCTCAGCTAGGTGATTTCCAACTCAACCCAAACAATTACTAAGCCCCACGAATTTTAGATATGAAGGTGGGGTACAATCCTATTTTGTCATACTTACATGTAGCAACTTACATAATCGAATTTGGTTGTGCAGAGGTTGGGATTTTACATCAAAAGTTAAAATTGGTCATATTTTCCATTACGTTGAAGCACAGTACAAAAAGAGTGAAAAGAATAAGAATAATTGCAGAAGAAGGGATAAAAATTATGTATTATTGAATTTTTCAGATCTACAATTTCATTTTCAGATATCATGTACAGGTTCCATGGATCTTAAATATCATTACAAAATTCATTACAAACTTGCATTACAAGTTTCTACAACACCTCCAATTGGACTACAGAAAATACATAGCACATGCACAAAATTTGTAGAAATAGAAAGAAAAAGAGTATGGCATGGAATGTTTGTAAAAAATACCCTAATGATCTTAACAGGGTGTCCAAATCCCCACCAATTGAATTGGAAATCCTCTCCAATTGGTTACACAATGATTGAGGGGCCCATCACCTTCCTGGTTTGCAAGGGGAGGATCACCCAAGCAATGAGTAGACTAAGAAACTCAATAGTAATATGAATAATCCACAAGATAATATTTTCTACTACACAATACTTCCATTTTTATGCTTGAAACCACCATGCCCCAATACCATGGGAGAGAAAAAACTACTAGCAAAATCATGTAGTCAAAAACTACTTGTCCACTTTTCTGATATCATTGGAAAATACAATGTGTCATCAAAAACCATGTATCGAGTAGTTGGAGGTTTTTATTTGACCACTTCCCTCCACTAATGTTCCCCACCAACCAATTTGACCCATCTAACTCCTTTTTGGATGAGTTTTAATTAGTGAAATGGGGTTGTGCCCACTTTCCTTAGTGGTTAATCCATTAGCCTCCCAGTTTTAAGGAAATGCTTATTTAATGGGATAAACATCTCCTTTTTTGGTCCAATTTCCCTCATTGGAACACTTTTGACTTATTTGACTCATTCCATGCTTTGGATAAGCCTCCTTAGCACCACAATGCCCATGTTCACACCTTGGATCAACTTTGCTTGCATATTGTGGACACAATTTTTCCTTTCATTTATTTGATCAATTTTATGCATAGAATACCTTTGAATACTAATTCCCAAATTAATTTTTGAATTCCACTTGACCCATGGGAATCTAATGAGCATAGTGGTGAACCATAGTGCTACAAAAATGGGTACATTACATCCTCCACTTGTAACAATTTGTCTATTGTCTTCTTTCTTCGTATTTCATACACATATCAACAAATTATCATTAGTAAACAAAGCATTGTTTTAGAAAAAATAAATATAAAGTAGAAGAAAACAACAATAACAATAGAACATGAGATTAATGTGGAAATTGTGTTATGTGTAGGTAAGACCAATGGGAAATCTGATATTCGATATTTTGTTATTACTTGGAAAAAAACTTGCAATGCTTTCTTCTCATGTGATACAATGTCAGGGCTCACTCCCATTTTATAAAATAATTATGAGGGTTCTGAAAGGAACCAAAATACATTAGAATGGTGTAGAAATTTTCATTTGGTAATTTTCTCATATGACCCCATGCACTCCCGGGGCATACAAATTGCACACCTTTATAGTTGTGTGTGACGATATGGGAAAATGTTTAGAGATCTGGATAATGATGTCACCTCCTGACATTCTCCCACTTGAATTTGATATATAGAAATTTCCTTACCTATGTTTTCTGCATGCACCATTGCCTAATGCTACCTTCATCACATTTTTAGTAATCCAAGGTAGATTTTTCACCATTCAAACTTCTCTATTATGATCGGCTATGTAAGAATATCTACAGTTTCTCATTAGTATCAATTTTATTCAATGAGATTCTACCTTCTTCCAACACTTTCCTTATGAAATGGTATTTGATATTAGTATGGTTCATGTGATGATGAAATGTTGGATTCTTCACTAAGTGAATGGCACTTTGACTTTCACAATGCAAAGTGGTCTTCGCTTGCATAATCTTCAATTCATACATAAGTTACTTTAGCCAAATTGTCTCTTTACTGCAACAACCATGGTTTGAAGCCCCCATTATTTGGTTAATGTAGTTTTGTAAAAGACAATGAGTTCCTGTAAAAAATAAATCATGTTGTGTTTTTTGTTTTAATATAAAAAAATTAAAACTGGCTTTAGGACTCATGTATTCACCTAGGTTAGTACGGGGGGGTGGAATATAGCCTAAAAGATAAGTATGACCCTAATTAACCCCATATTACCTTATAAACTTGAGTAAACCCATCCTTCCCCTAATTATTTCCTTAAACTTGTTTTGAAGTTAAAAAGGGGATTAATTTTGAGATTAAGATATTAATGGAAGACTAGAAAAGTGTCACAAGGATGTGACCAAGGCATGCAATGTTGGGGAATCCTTGGCCATAATGGACGAAGAATGCAGAGGGAGGCGTAGCATAGTAAAGGGGGTAAAGGAACAAAAAACGGATGCAGCTTGAGAGAGAGGAAGGACGAAAACATGCATATGGATGAGCGTAGAAAGAAAATAGTGAAGGAGAAAATGTAATGCAACATGGTGTTGTTGTAGCATTGAGGATAGTTTCTATTGTGAGTTGAATTCATGGGTAATTATAATTGATGGAGGATAGAGAAACAATTCTAGTTCTAGAGCGAAGTGTTCAATTGTCCAATGTATTTGGAAGATGGGTTGGTTGAGAGAACCCGTAAGCCCAACCCTGTTTGTTACCCTTTTGTTGATAAATTCTCCCTGGTTTTATCTCTATTTACATCAGTGATATGATAATGGTGTAATAGATCCTTTTAGTGCAATTCTAAGCACAAGTGCAGTGACGGGTTTCACTCCGGTGTTAGTTAGAGTGAAGCTAAGGGGATGGGTTACACAATTGGCATGGATTTGGTGACAAACCAGAGAATCATGCTTTCCAAGAGAGGAAATCCTGAGAGAATCCTAGAAATAGCGAGTTCCTATAGTGAATGCATTAGTCCCAGCTCAGGGGTGGTATAAGAGAGATGAAATAACATAGGGTGGGTAGAGACCTACGGTTGGGTGGAGCATGGAAGCCATGAATCTAGTTGTCGTTATATTGAATTCAAATAAGTGTCTGGAACTCTATGTGAATTATTTTTACACTTATGAATATTTTGTTAATAAATGGAACTAATAGTGCATGTTGATTTGTCATACATGAATAATTCATTGTTATGTGTGAATGTGCTTGATAAATAAACGTGTTCATGGTGTTAGACATTTTTTATAATTGATTAAGTGTTTCCTTGGTTAGGCTTTGTTAGTTAAGTCCTTGAAGTGCTAAGAAATGTTTATGGTGTTCTAAATAAGAATGAATAAATGGACTGGATGGTTGTAACATTCTTTTGTTAGCCAAGTCCCATTTAATTGGTTAATGGGAAAAATCTCCTTATGTATTCTGAGGGTTGTGAAACCATTGAAGGTTGTAGGTTACATTATTACCTTTCTATTTGTTCCCTGTAATGAGTAAATTATTGAAGGAATTACAATGGATGGCTAGTGAATTATGCTAAGTACTTGGAATTTTATAAGAATAATCTATTGGTAAGGTTACTGTTCATAATTTTGAATATCGATAAATCTCTATTTAAGAGGTGTTGAGACAATCTTTGAGTTATGGTATTTTGAGTAGTAGTAATTCTCTATTGGTAAGATGCTAGAGGTATCAAACTTTGTTAATTGTACTTTATGGAAGAATCATGCCATTGCTTACCTTGTCCTACTAAGTGCTTAAAAAGGGGTAGAGATCCTAATGAATTATCGAGGTTTGAATGGTTTGGAATAGGTATTTATCATTGAAATAAAAAGGAAATTCATATTTCCTTGAGTTGTTCATACTTGCATTAAGGATGTGGTTGCATGTTTTCAGCATGCATGGTAGTTGTGTTTAAGACTATGATGTCTATTGTGTTTTCCCTTGTTTCTTTGAGGCTTGCTGGTTGGAATACTATTAAGTAAATTTTAGAGTTATTTCCTTGAATGTCTAGTTTTAGTTGTTTAAGTCGTAACAACCTTTTAACTTGAAGAGTCCTTCATTTCCTTATGTTTTTTTTTGTCAATCGGGTAGCTTGACACGTCCTTTGGTGGATAAGGATTCAGTGCCAAGTCCTGGAAGAACATTTGTTTTATTCACACGTTCCTTGCCTTAGTCATTTTTTTTAAAAATGGCTAAGTGTTTCTTTGGGAGATTGGAAATATCGTGACTGTCAATCGCCATTCCAACGAGTTCATGACCATCGATTACAGTGTTTTTGACTCCTGACTTCTGACATGCCAACGTCGAAAATCATAAGTTGGGGGTGGTTTTATTATGGTTGTCAAGTTCATGCTGACTCTTGACTTCCGACATGTTGATGTAGGGAATCAAAAGTCAGGAGCATTTGTATGAATTATTATATATTAACACCGACTATCGGCTTTCAAATTAAGAATCCAGGATCGCTACATATGAGTTGGAGTTGTGATGTTTGAGTCATTAAGTAGGGTTTATACCATCAGGACTCGATTTTAGGTTTTTAATAATCTGTATGGTCTTGTTAAATGAAGTTTAAGGTTGTTTAATATTCATTTAAAGTAAATTAAGTATTTTATAATCAAGCTTCCATTTTTAATAGAACTAAGGATGTTCACTTTATTTACTTAATCATTTGAATTGTCTATTGTGGCTTGGATAATGCATTGGGAATGCGTTAAAGCCTAGTTTCAAAGTCATGATAGAGATATGAGGGTCTGTATAGCTATGGATTGTACATCAGAGTAGATGTGTAACGCTCAGGTGCGTTACAACTTGGTATCAAAGCTAAGGTTTCAACCCTTAGCCTCTGGGATACATTGCCAACTAAAAGAATTGTGTTGTGTGGTGTGTTTAAATTTAAATTATGAATTAATTAAATATCTATGCAGTTAATGTAAATTACATTATGCATATGAATTTATATGTGAACTTACAAACTTGGTATAACAATAATGTTTTTCCAGGCCTTGTAATTTCTAGTTGCCAGAGTAGTGGGCAAGAAGAATTGCAAGATAGTTGAGAACCCTAAAATATCACAATTTGTTGAACAAAGGAGATTGGATAATGACTAAAGGATAGAGTCCAATATCCATCGGTCTGATATGGAACCCAAGGAAGTGTTCGATACATTGAAATATATTCAGGAAGAAAATGAAAGGATTCTTCATTATATGGAGTAGAAGACTCAATTAAATCATGAAATTATAAAGAACCTAATGCATATAAGGATTCAGGTGAAACAAGAAGCTTCCATGGGAAGAAGAGAAGGTGAAGAGTCATTGAATAAAGGAATCCTTGATAGATATTATTATTCAATGGATAGTGTTATGTAACCAAGTCCCATAAATAACATAAAAATAGCATAAATAGACAAGAAGAGAGTAATCCATGCCTTAACAATGAAGAACATAGATAAATATAAATCCTCTATGAGGGATGAACCTCCTTACACAATGTACTATGTACCCAAGACAGGACAATATACAATGCTTACTAACATGAAAATATCTCCTTCCTATATATAGGAGACATAGGTGTACAATAACAACTAATAGACCCACTAATAGACTCGAGCCTACATCAATAATATATAATACACCATGATATAGGGGGTGAGGTGCCAAACTATATGGGGAATTGTGCCCAACATTTAGGACTCAACATGCCCCTCCCCTTCATACAAACATTGTCCTCAATGCTTGGGTATTTGTGGATGCATATGTATGAAGGCATCGTCTTCCCATGTCGAATCTGCAGTTGGTAAGTTCTTCCACTTGATGAGGTACTCAATAATAGCTTGATGTCGTAGTTGTTTGGTCCTTGTTTCAATGATTTGTTCAAGTTCCCATATGATTTTTCCTTCTTCAAAAATCATTTGACTATGATGTTTATCTACTTGTTGTTTCATCCTATTTTTGGACATCTTCATTATTTTTAGACTTCTTGTTGGTTCTCTATGTGATCTACCACTGCTTGAACTATAGTTTTTCCTTATTCAAACCTTGATTGGAAGATTGTTTTATGGCTAATTTGGAATGAGATAAATTTAAAATTTCAACTCATATAGGTTTGAAACTTCGTCTTGTTGTGCCCTGATGTTTCCTCTTTCTAATGTCGCAGTTCTAACCTAATTTGGATGCTCTAGCAAAACTATATTGCAACTCTCCCAACACTTCTTATGTGTTTCCTATCTGGAAGAGAGAACTTGTACGGTATTACAAGTGTCCAATATTTCGAATTTAAATATGAAGAATATGCCACATATACTATGGTCATTCTTCTTTTTTATGCAATAGGTGTCACTCAATTTGGATATCATATGCTCTGGATATAACAATTTTTCCTAGAACAACTTTTTTTAAACCCTGAATGGAAGATTGTTTTAGGGCCAACCTAAAACCAAGGTAAAATTGGAATTTCAGCTCTTATAGGTCTAAAAATTTGGATTTTTGTATCTTGATGTGTCCAATTTTCAATGCCGTAGGTCCAACCTAATTTGGATGTGCAAATAAAAATTTATTGCAAATCTCCCAAAAGTTATTAGTTTTGTCCTATCCAAAAGAACAAACTTGTATTGTATTCCACATGTCCAATATTTTGTTTTTGTAGTTGAAAATATTACCATAGATACCATGGTCCTTCTTATTTTGGATTCAATAGGTCTCACTCAATTTGTATATCAGATCCCTCATATATGACATTTTTCTCTAGAACACCTGTTTCAAACCCTAATTGGAATATTTTTTTAGGGATAACTTGTAACTGAGATAAAATTTGAATTTTGACTTCTATGAGTGTGAAACTTTGACCTGTGGTACCTTGATGTTTCCTATTTATAATTACATAGGTATGAACTTATTTGGATGTTCCAATAAAAATTTATTGCAAGTGTCCTGAAAATTTGTATTTTTGGCCTATCTAGAAGATCGAACTTGTATTGTATGTCACATATCCAATATTTCATTTATGAAGATAAAAATCATATCACATATACCATATTCCATCTTATTTCAAATGCAACATGTATCACTCACTTTTGATCTCGTATTCCTTAGATATCACCTTTTTCCCTAGAACATTTGTTTTAGACTAGGGTTTGGGAATAATAAAAAACCATACATTCATTTGCTAATATATCTGAAACTGCAATGGATAGGGATCTAAATTTTGGACTAGAGATACCTTGGCCTGTTTTAGAAGTGGGGTTTTAACCTCGATCTTTGAATCCATACAAAAATAAATTTGTAGAGAAAATTCCAAGGTGGCTTGTTTTGCAGAATCTAGTCCAGAGGAAAGAGATCCGATACCAAATGTTATGAAACCAAGTCCCAACAATAGCATACAAAGAGAATAAATAGAAAAGAAGAGAGTAGTACACACCTTAACAATGAAGAACATAGACAAAGAGTAATCTTGTTTGAGGGAGGAACCTCCTTACACAATGTGCTGTGTACCCAAGACAGGACAAGATACAATGCTTACTAACCTGAAAATATCTCCTTCATATGTATAAGAGACGTAGGTGTACACTAACAACTAATAGACCCAATCCTACATCAATAATGTGTAATATACTACCATATAGGGGGTAAAGTGCCACACTATAGGGGGAGTTTTGCTCAACATTTAGGGCTTAACATATAGAAATGTAAGTCCAAGGAGGGAGAGATCCCCTTATCATTCAATGGGAAGTCATCATGGAAATGCAAAATATGAAATTCATCACAAGAATAGCTCTAAGAAACAACAGAAAAGAAAAATATATTGAAATGAATTACAACGTGAACTAAGAAAACTTAATACTCCTACCTTAAATGGAGAGAAGTCTAGGGAAGTTATAGAGATGTGGCTTCAAGAGATGAAAAAGTATCTAAAATTGCATGACTATTTGGACAATCAGAAAGCCAAGCTTTCCATTTTTAAACTTCAGGTAAAATCCTACCATTGGTGGGAACAATTGAAGCAATTAGAAGGTATGGAAGAGAGGAAAATATCTTGGAAAATATTTCAGAGATACTTCAAGCAAGAATATTTATCTTAGCAATATTATGATACATAGATGCTTGTGTTATTTGAACTCTAATTAGGTAAGGTGACCATGGATGAATACAAAAAGATATTTGTGGAGTTGTTAATCTATGTGGGTTTCATCCAGGAGGATAAAGTAAAAATCCATCATTGCCTTTGTGGTTTGACAACATTCTATAAATACCGAATCAATTATGATGAGCCTCTTACATTGAAGGAGTGCATCAGGAAGGCCAAGTACCTATATGAACAAGGTAAGAACATGAAAGAACCTAATAAAAGTTGGAAGAGTAATATGAAGGTAAACCAGGAGTAAAGGAAAAAAGGGATTCAAGCCCTTTGGTAGTAAATAGGAATGCTTCAGTTCTTTCTAGCAACCATATCAGAAAATGGAACTGGGGATAAATGTACCTATAGGAATGGGGAAGTATGCACTAGTTAAATGTTGGAGATGTGGAGGTGATCATTATATCAACAGTTATCCCTAGAAGAAGAAAAAGGATTCCAAAGTTTATAAATTAAAGGAAGCATATTCAATGGGAGATTTATCCCGTAACATTCCATGAATCTACATAGCTTTGGAAAACCACAAGGCCGATCACCATTCATTAATGATAGAAATTGAAGGTAAATTAAACAATCTACCAGTTTCAATTTTAATTGATTCCAGAGCTACATTTAGTTATGTTATGCTAACTTGGTTGAAAAGTGAAATCTAGTGGGAAGAAAATTTCCTAAGCAAAGGTTGGTGCAATTAGATACAAGGATGAAAAAGAAAGTTACAACAATGGTTGAAGACTATAAATTCACCATGAATGGAATGTAGAACAAATATAATTTTGAAATAATTCCTCTACAGTCTTATGACAAATTTTGTTGGGGATGGATTGGATTAAGTCGCATCATGTGATTCTAAACTGCCACATCAAGGTTGTGACTTTCCTCGATAAGGACATAAATTTTGTATATTTAAAAGGCATACCTATGCCAATTTCATTAAGGGAAATATTAGTCATTCAAATGAAGAAGTACATTAGCAAAGGGTGTGTGTATGTTATTCATCTTAAATAAATTATAGCTGAGATAGAACCGTATGCTGGAGTAATGTGGATACTCAATGAATTTGGAGACATTTTCCAATATGTGCTAGGGTTTCCTCCCAAAAGAGACATTGATTTGACCATCTATTTGGTACCTAGGATAGTGCCTATGTCTAAAGCATAGTACAAGATGAGTACCCCATAACTTCGAGAATTGCAAATGCAATTGGAAGAATTACTGAAGAAAGGGTATATTCTCCCTAGTATTTCACCTTAGGGAGCTCTGACATTATTCACAAAGAAGAAAGATGGTACATTGAGGTTGTGTGTAGACTACAAACAACTGAATAAAGACACAATTAATAATAAATATCCTTTGTTTAGGGTTTATCATATTTTTGATCAGTTGAGAGAGGAAAATATGTTCTCCAAGATTGATCTTAGATCTGTGTATCACCAAGTGCGCATTAAGGATGAAGACATCAGTAAGACCGCTTTTTAGACCAGGTATGGGAATTATGTGTACATTGTAGTACCCTTTGGTTTATCAAATTCCCCAACCACACCCATGTGCTTAATGAATGGGTTATTCAAATAATTTTTGGATAAATTCATTGTATATTCTTGGATGATATTTTAGTTTATTCCAAGCATGAGGAGGAGCACGAAATGCATCTTAGGATCACCTTCCATATTTTAAGGGATAATCAGTTGTATGCTAAACTCAGTAAGTATTCTTTATACTGAAAAAACTATTATATTTAGTCCATATCATCTATGAAGAAGGTGTGGCAGTGGGCCCTTTGAAAATAAGAGCTATTGAAGATTGGCCTACTCCTTGGAATGTGATGGAGGTCATATCATTCATGGGATTGGTAGGTTACTATAGGATATTTATAGAATCCTTCTCTCGAATAAAAAATCCAATTACTTCCTTGCAACAGAAGGGAGTAAAGTTCACATGGAATCATAAGTGCGAGGACAATTTCAGGTTGTTGAAGTGCTTTCTTACTCGAGTTCTCGTGTTAAAACTTCTAGATTCGGACAAAGATTATGTGGCATGAACTGATGCATCATTGGAAGGACTTGGAGGAGTATTGATGCAAGATGGTCACATGATTTGTTATGAATCACACAATTTAAAATAACATGAGAAAAACTATGTTGCACAGGATCTAGATTTGGAAACAATAATTCATGCACTTTGGTTATGGAGGCACTACCTCATGGGGAACATGTTTGAGTTAAAAAAAATCATCATAGTTTGAAATATCTATTTGAACAACCTCATTTAAATACTAGGAAGGCTAGATGGATTGAATTCTTAAGTGAGTTCAATTTTGAAATCAAGTACATAAAAGGAAAGGCGAATAGTGTAGCAGATGCACTCAAAAGAAGAGGCCAACTAATGCAAATTTCAACCATCAGTGACTTGAAATAAAACATGGAAGTCAAATTGCACGAGGCACTAAGGTTAGATAATCATTATCAGCAAGTTGGAATAGTCTTGTAGTTAGGTAGAAGACCTGTAAAATTTTCTAAGTATTCAATGAATGAAGATGGAATTCTCAAGTTCAATGGCAGAACTTATATGTTAGCCAAAAATTAACTTAAGAAGATAATAATGCAAGATATGCACAATGTACCTAATGCAGGACGTCTAGCGTATCAAAAGACCTTAAGAACAGTTAATAAATAATCTTATTGTCCAGCTATAAAGAAGGAAGTGGATATGTATATTTCTTGTTGTTTGGAATGTTAGGGAGTTAAAGCATAACGTAAGCATCCTGTTAGTTTACTCCATCCATTGGATATACCCGAATGGAAGTGGGAAGTAGTAACCATATTTTTATTACCAAGTTACAAAAAACTCAGAAGCAACATGATTCCATCATGGTGGTGGTTTATAAAATAACAAAGTCATCCCACTTTGTACATGTTTAATCAACTTTCAAAGCAACCAAGACTGTATAGGTTTATATGAAAAAATTTCCAGGTTACATGGAATATCTAAGGCAATAGTTTTAGATTGCGATTCAAAGTTCACTTCAAACTTTTGGAAATGCGTATTCAAGGAATTCGTTACTAAATTAAATCTTAGTACAACATATCCTTTACAGTGGGATTGACAGACTAAGTGGGTGAATCAAATCATTGAAGATATACTTAGAATGTATGTGAGGGATAAATCTAGTAAGTAGGAAGACTATTTACGTCTTTTTGATTTTTCCTATAATAATGGTTACCAGGAATCACTGAAGATGAGTCCTTTCGAAACACTTTATCGTATAAATTGTAGCATTACAGTGAATTGAGATAATCATATGGAAAGGTTGATCGTGGGACCTAAAATGCTTCAAGAAATGGAGAAACAGGTATCAAAGATAAAGTAGAATTTGAAGGAAGCTCAGAATAGGAAAAATAATTATGTAGACAAGGAAAAAGTTCTTAGAGAGTTCTAAATTGGGGACATGGTGTTTTTAAAAGTAAAATTAAGGAAGAGTTCATTGAAGTTGGGCAGCTGCAAGAAGTTGGAAGCTAGATTCTGTGGAACATTTGAAGTCCTAAATAGAATAAAACTAGTAACTTATGAGCTTGTTATTCCACCTATGATCAAAATACATAATTTTTTTCATGTATAATTATTAAAGAATATGTATATGATCATAATCATATTCTTAATTGGTATGTGATACAGGTAGAACCTGAAGGGTGAATTCAAGTTCAACCCATTTGCATACTGGACAAAAAAAAAGACACTCAAGAATAGGGCCATTGGAAAGGTAAAGGTCCAATGGACCCGCTATAGTCTTGAAGAAGCCACATAGGATATGAAAGATGAGATGCGGGAAGAGTATGCCCATATGTTTGAGGACTAATATATGTACAAGTTTTGAAAGTTCATCATGAAATTTGAGACAGAGTAAACACCAAGGACGATGTATAATTTAAGGGGGAGGGGAATGTAACACCCCTTGTTTGAAACCACCATTATTTTTTTAATGTAATTTAACAAAAGACAATGAGTACTTATAAGTAAGAAATCATGTTGTGTTTTTTTGTTTGTTAATATAAAACAATCAAAACTTGCTTCGATGGTGGGAGAACATTGAATGAACAAGGACTCATGTATTCACCTAGGTTAGTAAGGGGGAGTGGAATATAAACTAAAATCTAAGTATGAACCTAATTAATTCTAGCTTACCTTCTAAACTTGAGTAAACCCATCCTTCCCCTAACTATTTCCTTAAATGTTTTTTGAAGTTAAAAAGGGGATTAACTATGATATTAAGAGGTTAATGGAAGATTAAACAAATGCCATAAGGACGTGACAAAGTTGTGAAAGGGTGGGGAAGACTTGGCCATAGGGGATGGATAATGTAAGGGGAGGTGTAGCAGAGGAAATGGGGGAAATGAAAGAAAAACACATGCAATATGAGAGAGAGAAAGGAGGAAAAATATGCACAGAGCTAAGCACAACAAGAAATGCATGAAGGAGAAAACATCGTGCAGCATGGGGTTCTTGTAGTGTTGAGGAAATTTTTTATTGAGAGTTGAATTTATGGGAAATTATAATTAATGGAGGATAGAGAAAGAAGCTCAGTTTTAGAGAGAAGTGTTCAATTTTCCATTGTATTTGGTGGTTGGGTTGGTTGAGAGAACTTGTAAGCCCAAGACTATTTGTTACCTTTTTGTTGATAAATTCTCCATAGTTTTGTCTCTGGTTACATCAGTGATATTAAAAATGGGGTAAGAGATACATTTAGTGGAATTCTAAGAACATGTGCAGTGATGAGTTTCAATGTGGTGCTAGTTATATTGAATCTAAGGGGATGGATTGCACAGTTGGCATGGATTTGGTGACAAACCAGAGAATCATGCTTTCTAAGCAATGAAATACTAGGAGAAAAATAGAATTGGTGAGTGCATATGGTGAATGTAAGAGTCCCAACTCAGGGGTGGTCTTTGAGTGATGAAATAATATAGGATGGGAAGAGACCTACAGTTGGGTGGAGCATGGCAACCATGAATCCAATTGTCGTTTTATTGAATTTAGATAAGTGTTTGGAGCTCTATGTGAATTATTGTTACACTTATGAATATTTTGTTATGAAATGGAACTAATGGTGCATGTTGTATATGCTAATTTTCAGAGATTAATAATTCAATGTTATGTGTGAAGATGCTTGATAAATAAACTTGTTCATGGTGTTGGACAGTTTCTGTAATTGTTTAAGTGTTTCCTTGGTTAGGCTTTGTTAGTTAAGTCCTTGAAGTGCCAAGAAATGTTTATGGTGTTCTGAATAAGAATGAATAAATGGACTGGATGGTTGTAACATGATTTTTTTATCCGTGTCATATTTAATTAGTTAAGGGGATACCACCCCTTATGTTTTATGAGGGTTGCAAAACCATTAAAGGTTGTAAGTAACATTATTACTTTGTTATTTGTTCCCTGTTATGAGTAAATTATTGAAGAAATTACAATGGATGGATAGTGAATTCTCCTAAGTAATTGGAATTTTATAAGAATAATCCATTGGTAAGGTTATTGATCATATTTTTTAATATTGATAAATCTTTATATAAGAGGTGCTGAGACAATATTTGAGTTATATTCTTTTGAGATGTAGTAATGCTCTATTGGTAAGCTACTAGAGGTATTAAAATTTGTTAATTGGAATTGATGGAATAATCATGCCATTGCTTTCCCTGTCCTGCTAAGTGCTTAGAAAGGGAAGATATCCTGATGAATTATTGAGGTTTTAATGGTTTGGAACAAGTATTTATCATTGAAATAAAAAGGAAATTCATAATTCCTTGAGTTGTTCATACTTGCATTAAAAATGTGTGTTAACACCTAAAAATTGATCGCCTAGCTCATCCCACTTAGTTATATCATCCATACATGTTCTTTCCTAAAGTTTGGCCTCCACTAACCCAAAACCTTATCTTTTTTACCATATTTGGCAAAAAAAATATTTTCCCACACAAAATAATCCCCAAAATACAAAAAATAAAAGAAAAAGGGGATAAAACATTTACAAATAAAAAAGAGAGGAAAAATATCAATACCTTGGAACAATACCATGGGGCACCCAAAATCAAGGGACCAACTACCTTGAAAAATATCCTCCCTATGGTGGATAATGCCATCAACAATGCTTCCATTCCTTTGCTGATTTTTGTCACCCCAAATGTTTTTGGTGAGGCCCCTATGACTGCTACTTTTTCAACATTGCCACCACCTCCATAAACACTTCAAATATCACACCTATGACTCAATAACTACCACAACCAAACCATTGTCGAATCCTACCTATAATCAATTTTTAGGTAACCAATGGGGAGCTACGCCCATTCACCAGACCCACTTCTTGTTCCTACCTTTAGGAATTGTGAGCACACTTGTTATGGAAACCCTTAACTTTTTGGGTCTGACTTTGGGCATCCCGGTTTGGTACCTTACACCTCCAAACCCTCCCCCGATTCCATAGATCATTCTGACACTAGTCCAACCCATTCATATTGCCAACCAGCCACCCGCCAGTGTCTCCATGTCAACACCTTCGATTCCTGTATCCCCTCAATTTGATTTGAAGGATTCCCCTAACAACCCCCCACCTTGTCCCAAGAAGAAGGAAGGGGCGAACACATCAAACACAAACTAGAGAAAATCCATGAACCCACCTGTTACTGCCTTAACTCGAGTTCCACTTCCTTATGATTTGTGTGATGTTATAGGTCAAGCTACCTAGAACTACCTTAAATTTTCCATATTACGTACTCACATTGAGATGTTGGATGGTTATCGTAATGAGAAGCTCATAGTCATCCACTTACCGGACAATGCCATACCTAATAACAAGTTGCTTCGCACAAACCACCCTTGTGCGGTCTATGGTCTCTATGGACACTACTCTCACCATTTCCCATATTTTCTTGGGTACATATCTGTGCTATATGACTTGTTCAAACTCTCCATCGAACCCCAAGTCATAGTTATCGAAGATATCCACCCCCTGGCATCCTCTTCGAGCAAGACGAAAACCATTTATTTCATCTCTTCCTCTAATGATTGTTCCTCATCATCCCACACCACTATGAGTGTGTCGACAAAGATGTGTCCCTTTGTCATATATGTTTGATCCTTTTAAACCGATGGGGAATCCCCATGCCTAAAACATGGGGGAAGGAATCTAGATCGTCCTACTCATCCTCATCGGTGATGTTAGGGGAAACCACCCTAGTGGAGGCATCCTCCATCATCATATCACCAAGTCATATTTCCATTTTTGTTATCATCCTCATCATACACCCCCTTCCCACTACTTTCACAATTCCCTATGGATATCTCTTCACTACATAGACACCTCTAAACTATGGGGCATGATCAACTACCTCAACCCTGGAATAGGGGGCAATCTCACTCATTTTGACCCTGACCTATCAGACCTATGTCGATACTTCAATGATCCAATACCCCACCCCAACACATACATGGTCTATAATCACAAAACCCATGCCCATAGCACGGGGATAGGACCTTAACGCTGCTCACTTTTCTTACACACATGACCTTGACCATTTCTTGAGGTCACTCGACACCCATTTTTTGCACCAATTGCAATGTTGAAATCCATATTTCATACCTTTCGTGATTATTGGGACCTTTTCCCATGATCATTGACCTTTATTCGGGCCACCTTCTAGGCTCGCCTCGATTTGCATGCCATAAAATGAGTTGTGTCTTATATGTATTTGTATGTATTATTTACAATACAGACACACATTTAACTCAGGTATCCTTGTTTTGTGTACAGATACATGTTATGGTTGTGCACCCCCTTGTGTTACTGTTGGCCTGGGAAAGGAGTGCAAGAAAGAAGTTCACACGCAAGCAAAAAAAGGCACGCCGTGCACACGACAAAAAGAAAGGAAGGTCGCGAAACAAGCAAGGGACCAGCGTAGGCAGAAGGGAGAGGCACACGATGAAGGAAAGGCAAGCACATGGGCGTGCAGGTGATAATGGCCTAAGAATGACAGGTGCAAATTGTGGCCGCTTAAGATAGTGTAAGCCTATGACTACGCACATACGAGGGAATATTTGTAAGTCAAGCCGATAGTGCCTCGTGTCAAGTCATGATCACCACAGCTGTAGTCCAAGGGGCGGCTAATGGTGATAGTTAACAGACTTCTTGTATGCATTTGAATTGGAGTGGTCAAGTAAAATAGTATAAATAGGAGGGATTCAACAGTTAGAGGGTTGGGCTGTTAGAGGGGGTTGTTGATCCCCTATTTGTGATAGTGGGAATTTCAATAGTTATTTGTGGGTTTTTTCCACGGGCGATCCAGAGCGAAGGACTCCCTTTTTCTATAATTCTATAGAAAGTAGAGAGGAGGATACTCAGGAAGAGTCTGATGGCGATAGGAGGCTTTTGAGCCGTGGATCTGGCTGCTGTGTGCGCAGACCGCTAGGAGTAGGAGTAGAGTAGAAGAACAAACCAAAGAGCATGAGAACCAGAATTTTGAGTCATAAAGACATATTATATGATCAGTCTACATCCTGTACACTGCAAGGTTCTACACCCTTTTCTCATGCCAGATGAAGAGCACCTTGGTGGTTTTCCCAGATGGGTTTCCATGTTATCTCTTGTGTTTGAATGAATGATTAATGCTGTGAATGTTTATGCGAATGGTTGTTGATTAATTCTTGTATGAGGATGAAATAGGGTTTAAATGCTTGATGTTATACTGTAATTAGTAAATGAATGCTATGGGAGAAACGTTACAATATAAGCATACATCGGCCTATGCGTTCATGTCTTAAGTCACGATGTAAGTCGTAGATGGTCTGTTAGTACAAGTCAGCTGCATCGCACAAGTTGTACCAACCGCGATGTCGAAAACAAAGACAGGGTGCACACGCTGACATATTAGTGTTCTCAGCCATGCAAGATGGCCTCCACTATCCAGCCATCTAGTGGCCTTCATCGATTTCCTTGGCCACGTGCCAAGGGACTATAATCTCTCGACAATCGCAGAAACATGGTTTCGATGGTTAGACATCAAAGAGATATCTCGAGTGAGACTGCACCTGCTTCGTGGGCATTGCCGATGGGGCTTGCTCTATCGGGCTGGTATCTCAGGTGTTTGTTGGGTTGACAAGTTGCACAGAAACTGGGTCGCGCGAGTTAGGAAAAGTGGCCAATAGTTACTAACCACTTCTATAGGTATAACTCCTTAACTAGAATACAGGAAATTGTTCCCTCCATCACGTTGATGCATTACCTCCTTTTTCTCCCCCTTGAGCTTATAGGACCCGTTCTATTTCAGTAAGTGGCCCAACCCAACCACCCCTTTTATTTCCCCTTGCTCGGTAGTAGAGCCTTCCTGTACATGGATGATCATTTTTTAGAACCCCTTCTAGTTGGCATCCATACATTTTGAATCCCCTTAGGATCAGGAGTATGTATAGTTTGACATATTGATTTGAAACTTCATATATTTCCTCATATCGTCTCTTATGGGCCAGTCCCCTCAGACTCCTTCCTAGTTTTGATTTTCTCTTAATCTGTTTTCTGACTCCTTAAACTATGCAAACATTGGCAAGTTCTTTTGTTCCTTTCAAACTCATTAAAAGAGATGAAATAACACCTTTCCGGTATAAGTTTACCCCATTTTTGGGCTGGATGGATTGTTTACGAAAAATGAATACTCTAGTATCTTTCAACTAGAAGAGTTCTCCATCATACACTTTTATGCCTTTTCGATCCTTGGAGACAAACTTTACAAAAAATACCACCATTGGAGTCTTCTTATTGTTTTCAGACTCTCAAAAATTGAAAACACCGATGAGCATTAACTAACATGGGATCAATAAAACCAACAGGACAATATCGTTTCAACCATTCTTCTATACATTTTTGAGCTCCTTAAACCATGATGAAGAGGGCTCAAATTGGCACTTCTTAGCACCCTTTCAGTTCACACCCAGTCTCTTTGTGATGAACCTCCTGCAATAAACAATGAGAATGCAAAAATATTGGAGCACAAAAGATATTTTATTGATCAAGGGCCACTTCGAGGGGGCAACCTCCTTTGAGCAAGG
>LPNX010593175.1:171059-194060 GCA_001517045.1 Pseudotsuga menziesii | reverse complement strand
ACTCTTCGGTGCTTTCATTAGCTTCAACACATACTTATATACTAAGTCTAATCTAAACAACTATTACTCCACATGAATGTGGGATAATGCAACCTATTACAAGACGACTTAACAACTATTACTTACTCCCCATGAATGTGGGATAATACATCATACTAATGGAATGACTTACAAAGCATATGCGTCTGACAAAATATACCAACAAAATAAAGAGGGGGGTTGACACATATTCTTAACATCCCCTCCCTCTTAAAAAAAAAGCTTTGTCCTCAAAGCTTTAGATGTGGAAACTGCTGCTGAATCTAAAGGAGCGGTTCCCATGTAGCATGCTCTGGTTGCCATGTCGTGCCACTGAATTAAGACCTCAGTGATGGCCTGGGAGTGAAGCTGACGAGTGCGCTGATTGAGGATGGCCTCTGGTTCCAAAATGATGGAGCCTTTTGTATCCATATCTGGTAAAATAGTTTGTGCTCTAATGTTGGTGCCAATCACTTTCTTGAGACAAGAGACATGAAATACTGGGTGAATGCGAGAAGAAGGAGGAAGTTCCAATTTATAAGCAACAGACCCAATCTTCTAAAAAAATTTATATGGACCATAGAAATTTGGAGCCAGCTTCTGATGCTCTTTGAGTTTCAGGGAGGATTGCTTGTAAGACTGCAAACAAAGAAAAACCATATCACTGACTTGAAAGGTGCACTCAGAATGGTGTTGATTGGCTTGTTGCTTCATGCGATTTCTGGCCATGTGAAGATTCTCTTGCAGAATGTGAAGAATCTGATCATGGTTGCATAGAACCATGTCAACTGCCTGAACTGGTGAACTATGGGCGGTGTATGGAAGGAGCACTGGGGGTGGCTGCCCATAAACAGCTTCATATGGAGTCATTTTAGATGTAGTATGGTAGGAAGTATTGTACAACCATTCAGCGAGAGGGATCCACTTTGCCCATTGATGTTGTTGTTTAGAGGTGAAGCAACGAAGATAAGGTTCCAAGCATTTGTTGGTGACTTCAGTTTGATCATCTGTTTGTGGGTGATATCTTGAACTCATTTTCAATTTGGTTCTAGTGAGGCGAAAGAGTTCAGTCCAAAAATGACTTGTGAAAGTTGCATCGCGGTCTGAGACAATGGAAGAAGGGATGCCATGAAGACAGAATATATGGTCCATGAAAATTTGTGTGACTAAGGAGGCAGTATACGGATGGCTGAGAGCACAAAAATGACTATATTTGGAGAGTCAATCAACCACAACCAATATTACGGTCTTCCCTCTGGATTTATGGAGCCCGTCGATGAAATCCATCGAAATATTTGTCCAAATCCTTGTAGGGATGGGAAAGGGTTCGAGCAAGCCGGGGAGGAGTGTAGTTTCACCCTTGTGGTGTTGGTAGGTATCACATTCAGCAACCATCTGTTGAATTTCCCGTTTCATTCCCTTCCAAAATAAGTTACGTCATGCTCTCTCATACGTTTTGAGGAACCCATAATGTCGTACCGCTGGAGAAGCATGGAGTTCATAGAAGACAGCCTGGTGAAGATCTGTTCCGTGGGGAAGCACCAAGCGACCCTTGTATCTTAGAGAAGAACCATCCCAAGAGTAATGCGGTACAAGTGAAGGATTACTGGCCAACTGTTGGATGATTTGAGATAAGGAAGATTCATTGACATAGACTTGCTAAATAGATTGTAACCAATTTGGAATAGGCATAGAAATAGCTGAAAGAGAAGCATGGTCATCAAATGTGCGGGAAAGAGAATCTGCCACAAGATTGTCCTTACCCTTCTTGTAAGTGATCTCATAGTCATAACCCATGAGTTTGCTAACCCATTTTTGTTGTGTTGGGGATGAGAGGTGTTGTTCTAGGAAATATTTCAGACTCTGGTGATCAGTCTTGATGCAGAAATGATTCCCTAAGAGGTATGGATGCCATTTTTTACAGCATGTAAAATAGCCATCATTTCCTTATCATATGTAGAGGTGGATAAATTATTACCAGACAGGGATTTGCTGGTGAATGCAATGGGATGTTCGTCTTGGAGGAGGACAGCACCAAGTCCATTGTCACAAGCATCACTCTCAATAGTGAAGGGCTTGGAAAAATCAGGCATAGCTAGAACAGGTGTGGTACACATAACTTGTTTTAGTTTCTCAAATGCACACTCAGCAACAGGTGTCCATGCAAAAGAATCCTCTTTCAGTAGAGCTATTAATGGAGCTGCAATATTTCCATAATCCTTGACAAACTTGTGGCAGTAGCTAGTAAGTCCCAAAAACCCATAAAGGCTCTTCAAGGTTTGAGGAGGGAGCCAATTTTTCATGGCATTGATTTTGGCAGGATCGACACGAACCCCTTGTGCTGAAACAATATGCCCGAGATACTCTACTTCCTTCTTCCCAAAAACACATTTAGATTATTTGGCATAGAGATGACGATCACATAAAAGTTGCAGTACAAGATCCAGATGTTGGAGATGCTTAGCCCCAAGTTTTACTATAGATGGGGATATCATCAAAGAAGACCAGAATGAAGTTTCACAAGTAGGGCTGAAATATTTTATTCATCAATGCTTGGAAAGTGGAAGGGGAATTTGTGAGGCCAAATGGCATGACCAAAAATTCATAATGGCCATCATTTGTGCGGAAAGCTGTTTTAGGGATATCATTCGCATGGAGCCGAATTTGGTGATACCCAGAACGAAGATCCAACTTGGAGAAAAAATAAGCACCATGGAGCTCATTGAGAAGCTCATCAACAATAGGAATGGGAAACTTATCCTTGATTGTGATGTGATTAAGTGCTCGAAATTCGATGCAAAGGTACCATGACCCATCTTTTTTCTGGACTAGAAGGACCGGTGAAGGGAAGGAACTAGTGCTAGGGTGAATAACACCTTGCTTTAGTAAGTCGCAAACAAGCATCTCAATTTATGTATTGTGGTGAAATGGGTAGCAATAGGGCCTGATGTTGGGAGGGCCAGTTCCAAGAAGGAGCAGAATACAATGGTCCTCGGGTCAGGAAGGTGGCAATCCCACTCGCTCAGCAAACACACATCCATATCGATCCAAATTTTTTTGGAGATCCAAGGGAGTAGTTAAGACTGCTGACGGTTGCATCTGAATGAAATGGAGGTGAGTGATGACACCATGTGAACTTTTCTTAAGAATATTTTCCATGCGATGTGAACTAATGAGGTTGAGAGACCCTGTTTTTAAGCCCTGCAATGTGTGTTTGGTACCATTGATTGAAAACTGCATCCAAAGTTCAGCAAAATCCCATAAAATGGGCCAAGTGTGCATAACCATTGAGTGCCCAAAACCACATCACATCCGCCTAAGGGAAAGGAAAACATGTCGGAGTGCAAGTTATAATCCCCCATAGATATGTGCACATTACGACACTTCCCTTTGCAAGGTAAGGTGCCACGATTGGCAATCATGACTTCAAAGCTGGAGCAAGGATGGATGAAACAATCAGCCTGTTTGGCGATCCTTGGGTCAATGAAGTTGTGAGTGCTACCAAAATCAATGAGTATTGTAAGAGGGATTTTTTTGAAGAACCCTCTGACTCGCATGGTTTGTGGGGTGGTGACTCCAGCTAAGGCATGGAGAGATATCTCTGGTTGGTCCTCTGGAGCAAGAAGTTCTTAACTATCACCATCATCATCTATGGGATCCTGAGCATCATAAAAAATGTCAGGTGCTGGTGGAGAATCCACATCCAAGAGATAGAGCTTTTTCTCAACACATCTATGTCCCTGGGTGAATTTCTCATCACAATTATAGAAAAGCCCTTTTTCCCAATGTTCCCGCATCTCTGCTTCAAAAAAATGCTTGATAGGAGTGGTTCTAGGAGCTGGCAAATTTTGGGTTCTTTAAGGAACCATAGGTCTGAATGGAACAAGAGTGGATTTGGAGCGTTCTTGAGCCTAGATCTTGTCCTCTGCTAGCTTAGCCAACCCGAGGGCTTCCATCATTGTGTGGGGGGCAGAACATTTTAACCTCAGAGCATATTGCATCCTTCAGACCATTGATAAAACAACTAAGGTAGAATGCATTAGGCAATCCCTCAGTGTGATTGGTGAGTTTCTCAAATTCTGTTTGATACTCCCGCACAGTGCCAGTTTGGAGAAGTTTGGTGAGTGCTCCTATGAAGTCATCAAAAGCACTAGGACCAAATCGTTGCAAGAGGAGTTGGGAAAAATTTGTCCAGTTTGGCTTGTCATGAGCCTTGATGTACCAATGGAACCATTGAAGTCCTTCATGTTCCAAATGAAAGGATGCAAGAGGGACTTTATTGAAATCAAAAGTGTTATGCATACTAAAATATTGTTCTGCCCTATAAATCCATCCAGTCAGATCATCACCATTGAAGCGAGGAAAATCCAGCTTTGGTCCGCGGTAGTGGCTAAACAATGAGAACCCAGTGTCTGCAGAAGACTCAGGCTGGCGACGGTTGCCCATGGATGAATGCTGATGATTGAGGCCAAGAAATTTTTGATCTAGATCCTCAAGTTTGGACTTGATGGCGGCAAGTTCTTCTTCCATTTGTTTATTTGCTCCGGCGCGGGTAACAACGATAAGCAAATTTTTTTTTTAAAGGTAATGGGTAGAAAAACAAAAATGGAGAGGGTTTTAGAAAATGAGATTTTTGATTTGGTAAAAATTTGGGGGGGGGTAATTGGGGTTTTACGGGGTTTTGGACACTTTTTAAGGGACAAGAAGTAGAAAATGTGAATTTCAGAGGTGGGATCAAGGAATTGGAAAATTTGTTAGAGAGGGACAATGACGCAGAATTGGAAAACGAACATTGTGGAAAAATTTGAAGGTGATTGGGTGAGAATCATAGAAGTTATGACAAACTTTAAAAATTGACAAATGTGGAATTTCGGCCTTGAGGAAGTGAAATTGGGGATAGGGTCCTCAATGAAGGAATACACAGAATGGTATTATAGGGGTGACAGTGAAATTTCAAGGGAAACAGAGCTAAGCCAAGGAAGATATGGATGAAAAACAAATCTATGGTCTGTGGCGGTGCTAGAAGCTGTGTTTTATCAACATGAAATGGAGTAATTGATCTGTGACAATTCTGAAGTTCTGCACATTATGTTCTATGAAAATTTTGAAATTTTGCACGTTATCAACTATAAATGGACCCTAGGTATATTCGGCTTCCTATTGGTTCAAAGGTAGTCACTTAGCCACCAAGGATGTCTCAGGATTGAGTATTGGGGCAGTACCCCTCACTTCACAGCGTAGGTAAAACTGCTAACCGCTTGGCCAAAAATGACAGCTCTTTGGTTTTCCTCACGGATGGGAATCTAGTCAATTTGGTGGGGGTCATTGCCCTTTTTCGCTTGGCAGGTCCTCTCAATGGCCAGCTACTTCGGGGTTCCTATGGTACTCGTCACAATGAGTTTTAGGGCTATGCCCAAGTACTTCCCACAGTTAAGCGGATAGGGTTTAATCCCTGATCCAGATGAATAATATTGCTGCAAGAAGAAGAACAACTATAAGGCTCACAACACCAGGAAGTATGGCCTGAAATTCCACCCAACGACCCCAAGAAAGTGCTCTGATACTAGATGTGATGAACCTCCTGCAATAAACAATGAGAATGCAAAAATATTGGAGCACGGAAGATATTTTATTGATTGCGGGCCACTTCAAGGGGGAAACCTCCTTTGAGCAAGCTCAATACAAAATAAATCTTTGGTGCTTTCATTAGCTTCAACACATACTTATATACTAAGTCTAATCTAAACAACTATTACTCCACATGAATGTGGGATAATGCAACCTATTACTAGATGACTTAACAACTATTACTTACTCCCCATGAATGTGGGATAATACATCATACTAATGGGACAACTTATAAATCATATGCATCCGACAAAATATACCAACAAAATAAATATGGGGGTTGACACGGGTTCTTAACACTCTTATGTCGACAACATTCCTAGTCGCCTTTGTTTAGAGTACTCTGCATTGAGCCACCCTTGGATTCCTTCTCCATTGTCATCGATTTTGTCCCTTTGACGTCATCCCATCGCCTTCATACTCAGTATGACCATTCTCCCCTTCATTTATTTTTCCCTACCCTGAGATCAATTTTCTATGCTGCCAGGTCAGCCCTGCCCTCATACTCTAAAAAAAGGAAGTTTGAGTCCTATTGCTCATTTCCCCTCAAACCCCTCTCTCAAGTCTCATCTACGTATCATGTTCCAGTTACATGATGTTTGTACACCTCATGCTTCTACCAAGGAACTTGCAGGTCTCCCTCTGTCAACACCAACACATATATTCCAGAGGATAGATACAAAGGTCCCTATACCTTGGCGTCATTTCCATCATCAGTGAGTTCCTATGGACCATTTGGAAGGGATACCTTATTTCCTTTCAAGTGGTTTCTTCTCATGTTCTCAACATCATCTCCTTACTCGCACTGTTGAGATTCATATAGGGCATTGGTCCTGTCATTATTGGTCGAATACCCTAGATGTCCTTTGACTCTATCACATTGGTGAGTCACTATGGAACCCAATTGTTATCATGTTCCTTAGGATATATGGGCTATGTTAGAGTCATTTTTTGGATCCCTTATACTTCAAATGACATTTACTTCCAATTGCAATATGTTGTACCATTGAGATTTAGATTCTCAGTTGCCTGAGTACTACCAGTGGTTGGATCTTTCAAAGTATCAGTCATGATCATGCACCCATGTTGCATGCCATTTTTTCCAGTATCAGTCTTTCATATCAATTCCATTGGAACACTAGTTTAGACCATGTATGAATCCTTGTCAATGACTCCATGATGTACATAGCAGTTATTTTGTATTATTTAGGTCCCCTTATGGACCTCACCATTTATGTATATTGAGATATTGATAGGAGCATGGATATTCTTGCCTCATTCATCTATTCAGGATTTTATGTTCCTCAACCATTATTGAGGATTTTTACTTCCAGTTATGGACATATGGTGTTCCACCCTCTGTATGGTTTCCATTCTCCAGCACCGTTTTACTCACTACCTTCGAAAATAGAGATCCTATGATGTCTAGCAGCCATACAATGAGCTCCCACCCTCACACATCAAGGGGAAATCTATTGACAACCAAAAATTGACTAGCTAGCTCATCCCCCTTATCAATATCATCCTACATCTCCTTTCCTAAATTTTTTCCTCAACTAACCCAATAACCTTATCTTTTTTACCATATTTGACAAAATATTTATTTTCCCACATAAAATAATCCCCAAAATACAAAAAATAAAAGAAAAAGGAGATAAAACATTTAAAAATAAAAAAGAGTGGGAAAATATAATACCTTGGAACAATACCATGGGACACCCAAAACCAAGGGCAAAGTTACCACCGGTACATATTCCTATAAATAGAATAGTGGAGGCCCCCATTTGACATACACATTTCTTCCCTATCGAAACAATGCCCAATTTTCTCCAAAACCCTAAGCTACCCATATTAGATTAGAACCCTTTTACTGTTGAGAATGAAAACCTATGAGTTTGAGGTGGAGAACCATCAACCATTAGATACCCAAAGCACCATTTCCCACACCGATGCAAGGGCCCTATTTTGAGGTACCCATTATTTGTACCATCCACTTTGGTATAATAAAAGAAATAACACTCTTATTGCGTGCGTCTATTTCTTGTGTCTTTATTTCTTGATGCACACAATACTTTTTAGTTTACTGCAGTAACTTTGTTTATGGAAGTGTAGATATTTTATTTTATTTTTTTCTTATTTATATTTCCTTTCACATCTTCTACTAAGGTTTCCACAATCCTTAGTAGGTGCATTATTGCACTAGCTAGTAAGAAATCACTAGCTACAATGTGGTTGCACCGTTGCATATTTTCATCCTGTATGGTGGTTGTATTTAATATTGTGATGTCTATTGTGTTTTCCCTTGTTTCTTTGAGGTTTGTTTACTGGTTGCAAGAGTGTTAAACCTTTGGAGTTAATTGTTTAATCCACATAGGACTTTTACCTTGAAGAGTCATTTTTCTTGTTATGTTTTTTTTGTAAATCGAGAAACTTTACACGTCCTTTGGTGGATAAGTATTGAGTGCCAAGTCATGGAAGAACATTTGGTTTATTCACATGTTCATTGCCTTATTCGTTTTGTTGAAAAATTTCTAAGTGGTTCTTTCGGATATAGAAAAGATTGTGATTGTTGATCATTGTTCCAATGAGTTCATGACTATTGATTACAGTGTTGTCAACTCACGAATTCTGACATGCCAATGTTGGAAATCAAAAGTCAAGGGTGGTTTTGTTATGGTTTTCAAGTTCATATCGAGTCCTGAATTTTGATGTGCCGATGTTGAGAATTAGAAGTCGGGAGCATCCATATGAAGTCTTGTATATCGACGTCGACTTTTGACTTTTGACTTTGGAATTCAAAAAGGTCGAGATTGCTACATATGAGTCAGAGTTGTTTTGTTTGAGTTGGTAAGCTAGGTTTATACCATCGAGACTTAGCTTTAGGTTTTTAATTAGCTGTTTGTACCTATTAAATGAATTTTAATGTTGTTTAATCTCCGTTTAAGGTAAATTAATTATTTTACAATCAATCTTCCAATGTTAAGAGAACGAATGATGTTCTCTTTATTTTTTAATCATTTGAATTGTTTATTGTGGCTTGGATAATTCATTAGGAATGCATTAAACCATAGTTTTGGAGTCATGATAGAGCTCTGAATGTGTCTATAGCTACAAATTGTATATCCGAGTAGATGTGTAGCGCCAGGGTGCATTACATTTACTGTCCTCATTTGTTGACACATATTATGCTTCAGTGGTTGATAAGGCCACCACTGTGTTAACACTCCATTTTTTAACAGTCAATTCAAGGGTTTGACAGAGTTTTGGTAAGGGTCCCATCCCCCTCGAATCTCATGTGGTCGTCCTTCAACGAGTAAAGTGGTAGGTGTTTTGTAACATTGGGTGTGATCCATATTTAAAGGCTACGATCAATCGGAGGTAAATCAACGATTATGAACCGCTTCACATGAGCAAACATGTGCGGTCCAAGCTCCTTTCCCGGATCATGAAATATGTTAATGACCAGAAGCTTTTGATAGTCGATATGAGACTCGTGGCAGATCTATGGCCTACGGCGATTTCACGATCCATACTTGTGTGGGTAAAACCACAATCCCAAATCGTGAAAAGGCGTAGAGGTCAGAAGGATCAACGACAGCAATGAAGGTGAAGATAGATCAGTAGCTAAGGTTCATTTCACAGGGCGAACCAGCAAGGACGAAAACTTGAGTTCCCCATTGCAAAAAATGGCGGGGCCTACTTTGATCAACGATTGCATGAGGAATGGAACGTATTGCGATCCAAACCATCCACGGTGTACTGAAGAGAAAGGTTGGAGACGGGATAAGTGGAACATGGACGGTGGATATAAAAGCTTCTTTTGATCGAACAACTGAAGAAGACTCTTGAAGTGCAGGGCTCTCGTCCTATGTGGAAATGACAGCGGAGGGGGCGTTTACATGTATAATCTGCCTCATCGCAGATTGGCCGATTCTTCCGATGCCATTCGGGATACGCCTAAGGTGGAAGTCTTGTCCAGTGGCACATTTTTCCCAATTCGCAAGTGTGGCACGTGGTCTATTTCAAAGAAATCCAGGAGAAAGATAGAGGTCTGATTCACTGAGGTGACAGGCTTGGCGCTTACACAAGGCCGAGGGAGGAGACGAGATAGGTTTTTAATTAGTTGTTTGTACCTATTAAATGAATTTTAATGTTGTTTAATCTCTGTTTAAGGTAAATTAATTATTTTACAATCAATCTTCCAATGTTAAGAGAACGAATGGCGTTCTCTTTATTTTTTAATCATTTGAATTGTTTATTGTGGCTTGGATAATTCATTAGGAATGCATTAAACCATAGTTTTGGAGTCATGATAGAGCTCTGAATGTGTCTATAGCTACAGATTGTATATCCGAGTAGATGTGTAGCGCGAGGGTGCATTACATTTACTGTCCTCATTTGTTGACACATATTATGCTTTAGTGGTTGATAAGGCCACCACTGTGTTAACAATCTGTTTTTTAACAGTCAATTCAAGGGCTTGACAGAGGTTTGGTAAGGGTCCCAGCCCCCTCGAATCTCATGTGGCCGTCCTTCAACGAGAAAAGTGGTAGGTGTTTTGTAACATTGGGCGTGATCCATATTTAAGGGCTACGATCAATCGGAGGTAAATCAACGGTTCTGAACCGCTTCACATGAGAAAACATGTGCGGTCCAAGCTCCTTTCCCGGATCATGAAATCTGTTAATGACCAGAAGCTTTCGATAGTCAATATGAGACTCGGGGTAGATCTATGGCCTACGATGATTTCATGATCCATACTTGTGTGGGTAAAACCACAATCCCAAATCGTGAAAAGGCGTAGAGGTCAGAAGGATCAACGGCAGCAATGAAGGTGAAGATAGATCAATGGCTAAGGTTCATTTCATAGGGCGAACCAGCAAGGACAAAAACTTGAGTTCCCCATTGAAAAAAATGGCGGGGCTTACTCTGATCGATGATTGCATGAGGACCGGAATGTATCGCAATCCAAACCATCCACGGTGTACCAAAGTGAAAGGTTGGTGACGGGATAAGTGGAACATGGACGGTGGATATAAAAGATTCTTTTGGTCGAACAACTTAAGAAGACTCTTGAAGTGTAGGGCTCTCGTCCTATGTGGAAATGACAGCGGAGGGGGCGTTCACATGTATAATCTGCCTCATCGCAGATTGGCCGATTCCTCCGATGCCATTCGGGATACGCCTGAGGTGGAAGTCTTGTCCAGTGGCACATTTTTCCCGATTCACAAGTGTGGCACGTGGTCTATTTCAAAGAAATCAGTGAGAACGATAGATTTTTGATTCACTGAGGCGATAGGCTTGGCGCTTACACAAGGCCGAGGGAGGAGATGAGCTAGAATAACCCGATGCCACCATCAAAATAATTGAAAGGCAGGGAGCAGTCAAATCCGCATCCCTCGAAACCAGCCTGGCAGTGATGCGGTGATGATCTCAGCCATGCTATATAATATGATTGAACATCAGGAGGGAAAAAGCTCTGCTCTGGTGCTACACATGCCACCATCATAGCCACCCCTGCTCGCACTATATAACACCCTCTCCCGAAGATCTTTAAGACATGGAGATGTGTAGCCGATAAGAAATATGGGGTTGAATTTCGAGAGGTATTGAAGTTCTTCTTGGGAAACCATGGTCGTATGGTTCGAGAAGTTAGTTCAGTGTAGAGTACTATTGGTAGGCAGACATGAGTCTATGTTTTGGTTATTCTTACTAGAAATTCATCAGTCACCAGGCCACAGATGTTAATCACCAAGAGGGATTCACCTGCTTCTACACGACCAAGCCTCTGGGTGTGTGGTGCATGGGTTTTGACATCCCAGCGATGTCCCTCTGGCACTCTCGGCTGCAGTCCCGACCTCCAAAGTCCTAGCTCACAGAGGTGGTAGAACTGTTGGAGCAAAAGCTTGTGCTGGGACCAAGTGGGTCCAAAGCCTCCAACGCCATTCCTAGGGGTTCCATTTGGCTGCTTAGTCATGGGAAAAGAGAGAGACAGGTGCACACCTGTCTGCATGGCTCGTAGGAAGATCCTCCTCATAGGAGGAAGAAGATAGTACAAGGATGATAAGATTCTTAAGTCGCTTATCATCACCTAGCATTTGGCCACCTTTCCATGGCCCCCTCCTATAACAGTCTCACCTAATGAAGGAGGAGGTCGGGAGAATGGTAGAGAGAAGGAGTTGGTCCTTCTTGTCAGCCTTTGCTTAGCAGCCTCCAGCTAGATAAGGAAACTCAAAATGGGTCCAGGGTAGCCTGTGCAGACAATCGATCGTCAGCACGTCGTGTGGGAGTCATTTTCACAAAGCAGGATTATGGGAGGCTCTGCGCTGTTAGCCCGCATTATCATGCACTATATCTACATAATGTTTGTTTATATTTGTAAACGTGGCGATAGCCCACTCTTTGCACTGTTAACGCTGGATGGCGACTTGTAATAGTTTTTTATTCTGTAGTCTCAGCATTAGGATTGTATATAAACGCTCCCAATAGAGGGAGAAAGGAGTTAGTGAATTGGATTGGGAAACAATCCCAGGTTGAGGCTCCCATTTGTAAAATTTTGATACCTATGTATGAATAAATTGCAGTGGAAGACTATCATTCACAACAGAGATTCCTGTGTTGTTGTTTTTCCCAATAAGTGCTTTCTTTACGTGTAAATGTGTTTCCTGTTACCAGTTCATTTTGTTTATTGCTTTCATGCCTGCAACATAGGGTATAGTGGTTCATAATTCATACTTGTTATGCTCCAACTACTGTTCCAGGCATTAACAATGGTTCTTCTAAAGTTTCATGGAATTCATCTCACTGATGCTCCATGAGATGGACTGTTCCTCCTTTGTCCTCTAAGACACCCGCTAAATCTCTTGATTGGGAAGTCAGTAGTTATCTTACCTCCATTTGCTACCTTTCATCATTCTTTCCATCTGTAATCATTCCTCACGTAGGTTTTGACTCCATTTTCCCATGGTCCTTTAACCCCGATAGCCCCACCGTGCACCTACCTCGACCTACTTTGCCCTATTCAGGATCATAGCCCCCTGATTATGTAGATTAAAAATCCTATATAGAGTAGACTCTGGTGACACACAAGACTGACAACCTTCTGTGGAGCTACTCTGGTGATGAACGAGAGACCCCTCTCTGACTGCGCAAGGATGGAGGCACAGCCAAAAGCGGTTTTGCTGTTTCCTGGGAGTGAGCCCTTCCGCAACCTTTGGCTCAATTCTAGTGCTAACAAACTGGTGCCTTTGCCGGGGACGAGGTTGAAGATCATCCCTGGGAAAAATGAAAAATATTCAAAGGATAAAGAGTTTCTGTGGGAAAACAGAGATTCTTACATGTGAAAAAGGTTGTATCATTTCCCCTGGCGACTCCACTGAAATATTCTAGAAGGTGACTCCACTGAGGAGACGGGTGGTCAGAAATAAAGAAATGGGGAGAGATCTCAAATATTCCCTAGATTTGAATGAAAGGTTTAGATATGACTATTGATGGTGAACAATGGTCAGACATCAAGAAGGTCATGTCTCTTTTTCACTTGGCGACTCCATCTGCGAAGGATCCATTCTTCATAATGTTCTATGGCATCTCTACTATCAAACAGAGTTGCAAAGTTTGAGGAGCTGATTCAATTTCTCCACCATCAAGATGACTCCTCAGGCTATAAGGTATGCTCCTATGAATCTTGCTGCCATTCCTGGTTATCCCAACAAAATACCTCTAGTAGATTGGCAGACATATCTTCCAAGGTTCAATGATGAAAACGGTGATGATGCTGCCATTCATTTATTTAGATTTCATAAGCATATACATATGCTGGGAGTGGGATGGCATGAATATTCTTTAATGACACTGTTCATGTTTATTTTGGAAGGTTATGCAAGGTCTTGGTATGAGGGATTTCCAGGAGGGATTTTATTCTCCCTTAAAGAATTTCATGCAATATTCCATGAGCATTTCAAAAGGCATTACCCTTCTTTGTTGTCACTTCAAGATTGTTGCACATACGATAGAGAGTTCATTGAAAATGTGAAAGATGAGTGTGGTGATGATCATTATTTGGATGAAGAGGTTTTAGATATCTTACATGAATATTCATCTCAAAAATAAAGACAATCCAATTTCCATGATATTCAATAAAACTCCCAGTAGTCAGTATTGTCTTCCTTGGCTGAATTTGACATAGACCAAAGCCCTGTTTCAAATAGTTATATCTCTCTTCTTGAAACTGATGATGATTTGCAGCATTCTTGTCATTCTCTGTGTGACCAGGAGAGAGGTTGGCAATGCCAATCGAATCCTTCCTCATATTATTCAACTTCCAAATTTTTGTTACAAGAAGAAGCCTCCCCTTCTCAATCAGAAAATTCCTTTTCCCAACATCAATCTCTTGAAAGTTACAATGCTTGTGTGATTGATTACACGGAATATGATAATTTTGGAAAATTTTGGTCTTGTAGTCCCTCTACATGTTCATTTTCTGAAAATGCAAGTAAAGAGAATTAGACTTTGAAATAGTGGTTGAAGGAAAACTTCTGCATGTTGATCAAATTCAAATTTCACCTAAAGATTTACATGAATATGTAAATCTCTCTTTGCTTAAAGAGGATCATCAGCATGGTGATTGGAGAGGAGATGGATGTACTGATGTGTTTTCTGAAGAATGAAATCAGCCTGCCACGATTTCTGTTAGTGAAGAAAATTTCATTGCAATTAAAGATCAAAAGTATGAAAACATAGTAGAAACTAAACATGTTGAAGATCACAAACATAAATTTGATATTGTAGATGACTGTATAAATTTCCTTGGAATGGATGATGAGCGAGGAGGATAGTTATTCAATCAATCCCAGCCTTTAGAAGAAACAACAGTATGCAATGAAGAGTTGAATAACGAAGAAGAAGATGAGGGTTCTCAAATGGATGTTTCTTGTTGTTTTTCAAATTCAGAAATTTTTTTTCAAGACGAAATATGTTTGCTCGATCCTATGGAAGAAATGAATGATGTTTCTGTTGAAGCATATAAAGAATATGAAGTTTTGAAATCAGAGATTTTAGATGAAGTTGTGGATTTCTCACCTGGAAATTGTCATGTATTTTCTTTGCGTGGTTCTTTTGAAGATCAGTTGGACAGAGTGCAAGGGAATTTACACTTAGGACAACCTTCTCATGATAAGCAAATGACATAATTTTTTGAAGGCTGTCATGTTTTTCATGATCCAGTGGTAGAGTACATGGAGAATCTTGGCAGTGATAATGATTGGTTATATCTCTACTATAAATACCAATTTCTTTATTATAATATTCTACCATTAAGTTCATCAGTTCTGTTTTTTATCAAGCATGAAGAAAGGGTTGGTTTATGGGATCATTTGCTTGAATGGATTCACTAGAAGTCTGAATTTACTTAATTGGGCTTGTGCACAAATTTAGGTAGGGTAGGTAGGAGAAAATAAGCTCATATATTGTCGAGCGTTTCCTTCATTACTATTTTCAATTTGTTTCCATTTTCAGTTACCATCACAGGTTTATAGTCGCTAGCATGAATTACAAAGAATAACATGAGTTTGTTGAAGTAGTGGCATGAAACAGAATGGAGATGTCTAAGAAAGGTTGAAGGTGGCCCAATGGTTTCGACACTTGGTCTACGAGGGTTCTTCGCTACCTCGCTGGGAGGATAGCATCCCTTGTGGAGCCAGTTGTTAACACTCCATTTTTTAACAGTCGATTTGAGGGCTTGACAGAGGTTCGGTAAGGGTCCTAGCCCCCTCAAATCTCATGTGACCATCCTTCAATGAGCAAAGCGGTAGGTGTTTTGTAACATTGTGCATGATCCATATTTAAGGGAAACGATCGATCGGAGGTAAATAAATGGTTCTGAACCGCTTCGCGGGAGCAAACATGCACGGTCCAAGCTCCTTTCTCGGATCACAAAATTTGTTAATGACCAGAAGCTTTCGATGGTCGAGATGAGACTCAGGGTAGATCTACGGCCTACGGTGATTTCACAATCCATACTTGTGCAGGTAAAACCGCAATCCCCAATCGTAAAAAGGCGTAGAGGTCAGAAGGATCAATGGAAGCGATGAAGGTGAATATAGATCAGCAACTAAGGTTCATTTCACAAAAAAAACCAGCACAGACGAAAAATTGCATTCCCCGTTGTGAAAAATGGTGGGGCCTACTCCGATCGACGGCTGCATGAGGGCCAGTCTCGATCCACGGCTCATAACGTATCGCAATCCAAACCGTCCACGGTGTACCAAAGAGAAAGGTTGGCAGTGGGATAAGTGGAACGTGGACGGTGGATATGAAAGATTCTTTTGATCGAACAGCTGAAGAAGACTCCCAAAGTGCAGGCCTCTCGTCCTATGTGTAAATGACAGTGGAGGGGGCATTCACACGTACAACCCGCCTCATCGCAGATTGGCCGATTCCTCTGACGCCATTCAGGATATGCCTAAGGTGGAAGTCTCATCCACTGGCACAGTTTTCCTGATTCACAAGTGTGGCACGTGGTCTATTTCGAAGAAATCCATGAGAAATATAGAGGTTTGATTCATTGCGGCGATAGGCCTGGTGCTTACATGAGGCCAAGGGAGGAGACGAGCTAGAATAACCCGATGCCACCATCAAAATAATTGAAATGTAGGGAGCAGCCAAATCTGTATCCCTTGAAACCAGCCTGACAACGATGCGGTGATGATTTCAACCATGCTGTATAATATGATTGAACATCAGGAGGGAAAAAGCTCCACTCTGGCACCACACATGCCACCATCATAGCCACTGAAGGAAGTATCCCTTCCCGGAGCCATCCCTTCTCGCACTATACAACACCCTCTCCCGAAGATCTTTGAGACATAGAGTTGTGTAGCCAATAAGAAATATGGGGTTGAATTTCGAGAGGTATTGAAGTTCTTCTTGGGAAACCATGGCCGTATGGTTCGAGAAGTTAGTTCAGTGTAGAGTACTCTTGGTAGGTAGACATGAGCCTATGTTCTGGTTATTCTTACCAGAAATTCGCCAGCCACCAGGGCACAAATGTTAATCACGAAGAGGGATTCACCTGCTTCTACATGACCAAGCCTCTAGGTGTGTGGTGCATGGGTTTTGACATCCCAATGAAGTCCCTTCGACACTCCTGGTTGCATTCTCAACCTTCGAAGTCCCAGCTCGTAGAGGTGGCAGAACTGTTGGAGCAAAATCTCGTGCTGGGACTAGGTGGGTCCAAAGCCTCCAACGCCATTCCTAGGGGTTCCATTTGGCTACATAGTCGTGGGAAAAGAGAGAGACAGGTGCACACCTATCTGCATGGCTCGCGAGAATATCCTCCTCACAGGAGGAAGAATTTAGTACAAGGATGATAATATTCTTAAGTCACTTATCATCACCTAGCATTTGGCCACCTTTCCATGGCCCCATCCTATACCAATCTTACCTGATGAAGGATGAGTTCGGGAGAATGGTAGAGAAAAGGATTTGGGCCTTCTTGTCATACTTTGCTCGGCAGCCTCCAACTGGACAAGGAAACCCAAAATGGGTCCAAGGTAGCCTATGTAGACAATCGATCGTCAGCACGTCGCGTGGGAGTCATTTTTACAAAGCAGGATTGTGGGAGGCTCTATGCTGTCGGCCCGCATTATCACATGCTACATCTCCATAATGTTTGTTTATATTTGTAAACATGGCGATAGCCCACTCTTTGCAGTGTTAACAACAGATGGTGACTTGTAACAGTTTTTTATTCTGTAGTCTCAGCATTAGGATTGTATATAAATGCTCCCGACAGAGGGAGAAGGGAGTTAGTAAATTGGATTGGGAAACAATCCTGGGCTGAGGCTCCCATTTGTAAAAGTTTGATACCTATGTATGAATAAATTGCAGTGGAAGACTGTCATTCATAGCAGAGATTCCTATGTTGTTTTTTTTCCCAATAAGTGCTTTCTTTACGTGTAAATGTGTTTCCTATTACCATTTCATTTTGTTTATTGCTTTCATGCCTGCAACATAGGGTATAGTGGTTCAGAATTCATACTTGTTATGCTCTGACTGTTGTTCCAGCCATTAACAATGGTTCTTCTAAAGTTTCATGGAATTCATCTCGTCGATGCTCCATGAGATGGACTGTTCCTCCTTTGTTCTCTAAGATGCCCGCTAAATCTCATGATTGGGAAATCAACAGCTATCTTGCCTCCATTTACTACCTTTCATCATTCTTTCCATCTGTAATCATTCCTCGTGCAGGTTTCGACTCCATTTTCCCATGGTCCTTTAACCCCGATAACCCCACCATGCACCTACCTCAACCTACTTTTCCCTATTCAGGATCCTAGCCCCTTGATTATGCAGATTGAAAATCCTATGTGGAGTAGACTCTGGTGACACACAAGACTGACAACCTTCTATGGAGCTACTCTGGTGACGAACGAGAGATCCCTCTCTGATTGTGCAGGGCTAGAGGCACGGCCAAAAACGGTTTTTCTATTGCCCGGGAGCGAGCCCTTCCGCAACCTTTGGCTCAATTCCGGTGCTAACACACTGGTTGTAACTTAGATGTCCAAATTACTCATCCATCAAGAAGAGGGACAGTATGTCATATAATAGACTTGCATCCATCTCTGCCTCCACCAAAATTAGAATCTACAAAACCTTTAATTTGTAAATCTATCGATATGCATAAAATAACAACATCTAAAGTTCCCCTTAAATATATAAGAAACCACTTCATAATATTCCAATACTCCTTACTAGGGTTTTCCATGAACCAAACATTGGATGGGAAATAGCTGATCTAGTGTTCACCATGGTCAACACGAGGTTCCCTAGTGTTGATGAATACAATACAAAATACATGCTTGTATTCTCTGATTCTATGCTAGGACACTATTTATAAGACAACTTGAAGTGTGCATGAAGTGGGTTGATAACTAGTTTTACATTTTGCATATTGAGGCACTAATAATATTTTCTATATATGAATTTTGACTTAACCAAATATTCCTACATGTTCTTTCTGTATGTATCTTCATCCCTAGATTTTGATTCATTGCTCATAAATCCTTTATTTCAAATGTATTAGCTATTTGAGCCTTAAGTTTAATGCTTTTTTTCATGCTAGGGACTACAACAAACATATCATCAACATACAATGTCAAGAAAATAAAATTTCCATCATCAAACTTCTTATAATATCCACAATTGTCTGCTTCACTTCTACTAAAACTTCACTCTTCGTGAAGGTGTCAAATTTTGTATACCACATCCTTGGTTCCTATTAAAATCCATACATATATTTCTCGAGTCTACGAACCAAATGCACTTTTTCTCTTTCTTTATAGCCCTTAGGCTGATCCATATAAATTTCTTCCTAAAGTTCACCATCTTGGAAAACATTTTTTACATCTAGTTGCTCCAATTCTAATTCATTTGCTTCTACAAGTGTAAGTAAAACCCTTACAGTAGTTATGTTCACAATTGGAGAGATTAGTTCATTAAAATCTATACCTATCTTCTACACATAGCCTTTTTCCACCAAGCGGTATTCATAATGTTCCAACAACCCATCATTGCTCTTCTTTACTTTATGCACCCACTTTTTTCCAACAATATTTCTTCCTAATTAGAGATCCACATGTTCCCACATTTCACTCTTATGTAGTTCTTTCATTTCTTTGTCCAAGTATTTCCTCCATTTATCTACATTCTTAGATTCTCTAGCTTCTTTAAATGAACTAGGTTCACTATCACCAATTAACAAAGAAAAAAAAGACTTAAAATTAGGAGAATACCTTTTCGGAAGTCTCTTGGGATGTGTATATCTTCAGAGTTGCATTTGTCGAACTTGTTTTCTTCATGTTGATCATAATCTTCATTTTCATCTTCACTCATTTATACTTCAATGAGTACAACCTTAGTTGTATATTATACCTCATTCCTTTGCATGGTTTTTTCATTAAAAATAACATCTTGCCTAAAAATTGCCTTGTGGTTAGTATGATCCCACAATCTATACCCCTTTACTATATTATCATAACTAAGAAAAACACACTTCCTTAACTCTAGGTCAAGCTAAAACCTATTTTCCCTAGTCACATGGGAAAATGCATCACAACCAAAGATACACAAATGAGAATAATCAAATGGATTACCACACCAAACCTTCTCTGGAGTCTATCCATCTAATGTGATTACAGGTGATCTATTTATAAGATAAGCATTTGCATTAAAATCCTCTGTCCATAATCAATTATCCAACCTAGATGTGTTGGGCATGCTTCTTACACATTCTACGATTGTGCAATTCATCTACTTAGCCAAACCATTTCTCTATGGAGTATATGGAGTAGTCTTCCGGTGCTTAATTCCTTCACAGTGTACAAAATTTATGAAATTACATGGATTGTTACTTTTTTCCATTATATGGTATAAGACATCAAACGAAGTTTCCCAAACTTGTATCTACTTGTGCCTTGAACTCCTTAAATTTATCAAAGGATTATAACTCATTTTTTCAGAAAATACACCCACACTCTCCTAGAATAATCATCTATTAAAGTTAGAAAATATCTAGCACCATTTATAGATAAAGTGCAGATCAGTCTAAATATATCATAATGAATAAGTTGCAATATTTTAGAAATTTCACCAGAACTTGCATCAAACTAAACTCTTTTATGTTTACCAAAAATACAGTTCTCACACAAGTCAAAATTTCAAAAATTAATCCTAGAAAAGATGTAACAACCCATATCTTTATAACAAAAATGGTTTCTTGTATTTATATAAAAAGAGGATATGACCTAACCGAACATACTGAAATTACATCTGATGTTTACATAGAAAATATTGTATAGAGTTGTTTATAGTGCTCAAAATCAAGTATTTATGAATACCTTGGAATTGTAAGTTTGCTACAAAAAGACAATTCTTAATTGCTATAGTAAATCCTACAAAATTTTCCTAACAACAAAATACATTTATAAGTCATTTATTGACTTCAAAAAAGAAGAACTTGGACATTACATGCATGTTTGTTATAATCTCACAGATCACATAAGGTTACCAATAATACACATAGAAACATATAATCATAACAGACATAAGAGATACAATGGCAAGATAGAATAACAGTTGTATTAATAAGTCACATGAGGGTCCATACATACATAAAACTAAACCAACTTCTCATCTGGCTCAACAACCTAATATATATGATTACAAACGGTTACAAGTAACTACCCATCAATTCGGTCAACCGACATGACCTATGCGGCTGACCTAATCTTCGATTAGTCGGCTACTCGACTAGTCAGCTCACCGATTAGCTCCTCCGACATCTCCCCTAGGAATTAAATCTTTCTTCATCCCGAAGAAATAGGGGAGGTATTCAAAATTGTATTATCTGAGATAGTTACTTATACTTTGGTTTGGCTTCATGGACTGTGTAAATGAATGGACGGTCGTTTCTACACACATACTTATACAATAGCTTCTGCCTTGATGGCCAGTTGGTGTTGAAACTCTACCCAACTGTGTAGAGCGTTCTGGATATCGATGGTCAAGGTTGTGAGGCTTGACAGAGTCGACATATTCTCTTGAATAGAACAAGCAGTAATATTTTCCAAGTCAGGTCCCAGTGACTAAGATTTCTCATCTAATATATCTAACAATCTTCTCATTTGTGGGCAGATCTTGTTGAGTATGATGATGCTTGGAAGTGCCTGGGTCGTCCACTGATGTGCTTGTTTTTCTAGCCTTTCTAATTTTGTTGTTTCTAATATGATCTGGTCCTATAGTTTTGTTCTCATGGTGTCGTCCAAACCTTGTTGCTTTTCTAAATTTTGGATTTTCTCACTGGTTTGTTGAACCTACTGGAATACTTGTCCATAGTGGGTATACCAGCTTCATAGGACTTCTTCCGTGGTGACATAATCTTCTAAGTGTTCTCGCAGTACCTTGTGTGATTCAAAAAATGTTGTGTATTGTTGTCTCAGTAGCACAGAAGTTTTTTACTTTTGTTCTTCTTTCTTAATATGCAGCTACATCTGTAGGATCGATATGACACTTTCAAAAAATTGGTAGTATTTTTCCAATGGTTTGTCGGTGTCAGTTTCTGCCAATCCTGGTATCAATGTTTGTGTCAGATTCCTACATTTGTTCAGAAATTCGACCTGTTCTTTCTTAGTATTGTTAAGTTGCTTTTGTCTAGTTTGGATTCTTGTTGTTGCTTCTGTGGTTAGAGTTCCTAAGAGTTGTCCCAAATCTCCATCTCCCAATTTCTCGGTGTCGACTGTAGTGGTTGACCCAAGTTGATTGAGATGGATCACTGTCGGTATTGGTTGTTTTTGATAATGTTCTTTTTTTTTGTCTTTCCTTTTCCTTTTGTGCTTTTGTTGGTCCATGCCTATCCCTATAGGTACTACTGCTGCTTGTTGTTGTTCTGCTTGCTGGGCTACTTGCTCTGTTTCTTTTTCTACCTATTCTTCTGTAGTCAGTTGATTCCATGGATGTTGTGCTTCAACCAACTGAGCTTCATTTGGAGGGTTTTCTATTTGTGCCTCCTGGGTAAGGCTTGCAACTCAGTGTGTATCTGGAGGGGTTGAAATGGGTGGTTCAGGGTTTGGAAAATGTTTTGAATTCAGAGGTGGTGATGGATATGGTGAGTGGTCTAGTGTAAGTGGTGTGGTTGGGATATTTTCAGTTGATGGGGGATCTTTGACTTCTGGTTGTGAGTCGGTTGGGTTGTCAGAGTTGACAGAGAATATGTTGTCAATCTCTTGGTTAAGTGCTAATATGTCATGTTGATCATCATTATCCATATATTCTTCATTTGGTTCAATGACAGGTGGTGGACGACCTATAGTTGATGGTGTAAATGTTAGGGTTAACCTTGACTTGAGATCTAGTTAAAGGTGGTTAGGTCTAGCACATGGTTTGGGCACATGGTTTGTTGTAGCCCATGGTATTGTCCCATGGTATTGCATGTGATTAAGCCTTTATATGGCTTGAGGAGGCTCCATTGTAATTGTACTGGATGTGGGCATTGTATTGTACTGGAAGAGAGACTGTGAGAGCGTGAAGAGGAAGTGCAGCGGTTTTGCTGCAGGGTGTATCTCTTCATCTTTTTGGACTGAAATAAAAGGACTGGCAAATTTCTTTGTGGACGTAGACCATTGTTTGGGTGAACCACATTATATATGTGTCTCTCTGTAATGTTTAATGTGTTTTTGCATCTTGTTTATTGATTTAACTGTATATCTATTATTGCTCTGCGGTCCTGTTTTTCTAACAATTGGTATCAGAGCCAAAAGGTCTATTTGGTTTGTAAACTCGTAGGAAAGAAGGGTTCTTGGT
>LPNX010593175.1:140362-170991 GCA_001517045.1 Pseudotsuga menziesii | reverse complement strand
GAAAGTTTAGGGTCGATAAATTTAACGGCCAAAACTATCAGTTATGGAAGATGCAAATGGAGGACTATCTGTACCAGAAATATCTGTACCTGTCGTTGGGTGGAAAAGCAAAACAACCAGTGGCTATGAAGGATGAAGAATGGGAGGTTCTTGACAGAAAGGCACTAGGAACAATATGGCTATGCCTGGCTTCGTTGGTGGCATTCAATATTTCGAAAGAAATAACAACAGAGGGTGTGATGAGCGCATTGAGTAAGCTCTATGAAAAACCCTCAGCTTCTAACAAGGTATTTTTAATGAAGCGTTTATTTAATATGACGATGTCGGAAAGTGGATCTATTGTTGACCATTTAAATGAGTTTAATACACTTACCAGTCAGTGAAGTTGTGTAAAAGTGAACTTTGATGATGAGGTTAGGGCTCTTCTAATCTTGTGCTCATTGCCAGAAAGCTGGAATAGCTTGGTCATGGCTTTAAGTAACTCTGTCCCTAGTTCAAACACTCTTAAATTTGATGATGTTGTTAGTGTTATTCTTAGTGAGGAAATGCGAAGGAAAAGCACAGGTGAGACATCAGGTAATGCGTTGACCATGGAGAACAGAGGGAGACAAAAAGAGAGAGGAAGGAGCCCAGGAAATCACGGCAAGTCTAAAAATGGAAGATCCAAGTCCATATTTGGAAAAATAGAATGTTGGAACTGCGGTAAGAAAGGACATCTAAAGAAACACTGCAGAGCACCAAAGAAGAAAGGTGAGAGGTAGCAAGAGACTACCCAGGAAGCTAATGTAGCAGGTGATGTGTTACAAGATACTTTGATTCTTGCATTAGATAATACTAGTGATTATTGGGTAGTAGATTCAGGGGCTTCATGTCATGCTACACCCATAGGAAATTCTTTTATGATTATGTTCAAGGTGATTTTGGGCATGTGTTATTGGGGGATGATGAACCATGTAAAATTGTTGGAAAGGGTAAGGTACGGATTAAACTAAATAATGGAAATGACTGGTTGCTAAAGGATGTAAGGCACATTCCTGCTATGAAAAGAAATCTGATCTCAACAGGGCAGTTGGGAGATGGCGGTTGTTTGTCTACGTTTGGAGAAACATGGTGGAAGGTCACTAAAGGATCACTGGTAATTGCAAAAGGAGATAGGATAGGTACGTTATATTTATGTCCTCATAACACTGATTATTCTATTTCTGTAGCTTCCACAGAAATAGGTGCAGCGTTGTGGCATCATAGGCTTGGCCACATGAGTGAGAAGGGGATGCAGATTCTCCACTCATGGAAACTGCTTCCAGATCTGAAGCAGGTAAGTTTGGAATTTTGTGAGAACTGTGTTTATGGAAAACATAAGAGAGTTAGATTTCTCAGGGTTGGGAAACAAAAGAAGAATGAAAAGTTAGAGCTTGTCCATACAGATGTATGGGGACCAGCTCAGGTACAATCTCTTGGTGGCTCTCGTTATTATGTTACTTTTATTGATGACGCAACTACAAAAACTTGGGTTTATTGCATTAGAAAAAAATATGATGTGTTTGATACTTTTAAGAAGTGGAAAGCTTTGGCTGAGAATGAGACAGGAAAAAGGTTGAAATGTCTCAGATCTGATAATGGAGGCAAGTATTGCAGCAAGGTGTTTGACAGTTACTGTTCACACAATGGGATTCGCAGAGAGAAGACAGTCCCTGGAACACCCCAAGAAAATGGCGTGTCAGAAAGGATGAACAGAACGATCATGGAGCGTGCAAGGTGTATGAGATTGCATGCAGGGTTGCCCTTACATTTTTGGGTTGATGCTATAAACACTGCTATTTATTTAATAAACAGAGGGCCTTCAAGCGATTTGGATGGTGGAATTCCAGAGGAGGCATGGATAGGTAAATAGGTAAAATACTCATTTCTGAGAACTTTTGGTTGTGAAGCATTTTGTCCATATTGATAAAGATGATAGAACAAAGCTTGAGGCTAAATCCAAGAAATGTACTTTTATTGGATACGGGGTTGATGATTTTGGTTATCGCTTATGGGATCTTAAAAATTGCAAAATCATTAGGAGTAGAGATGTAGTATTCAATGAAAAGGTCATGTACAAAGATCAGTTGCAGGGAAAGAAAGAAGAAAAGGAAAACACAGAGTACACAGTGCTTGATGAAATCAAAGAAAATGAAGTTCCAAGAGCACCAGAAAATCAAGAGCAGCAGCAGGTACCTGAAACTCCTGCAACTGTAAGAAGGTCTACCAGGTTAAGTAGACCCCCTGAACGATTCTCTCCTTCACTGTATTATTTATTGATGATTGATTTTGGTGAGCCAGAATGTTTTGAAGAAGCAATGCAGGTATAAACTAGAAAGAAGTGGGAGCAAGGCATGGATGAGGACATGGACTCATTGGTAAGAAACCAGACTTGGGATCTGGTTAAGTTGCCTGCAGAAAAAAGGGTATTGCAAAATAAATGGGTTTACAGGTTGAAGGAAGAAGATGGAGGAAAGAAGTGATACAAGGCTAGACTTGTTGTAAAGGGGTTTGCACAAAAGAAAGGTATAGATTTTGATGAAATATTTTCTCCTATTGTTAAAATGACTTCAATTAGAACTATTTTAAGTCTAGTGGCGGTAGAAGATTTGCATCTTGAACAATTAGATGTAAAAATGACCTTTCTCCATGGGGATTTGGAGGAAGAGATTTATATGCAGCAGCCACAAGGGTATGTTGTCAAAGGGAAGGAGAATTTGTTTTGTAGGTTGAAGAAGAGCTTGTATGGCCTGAAGCAAGCTCCAAGGCAGTGGTATTTAAAATTTGATAAGTTTATGACAGAACAAGGTTATGATAGATGCCATTCTGACCACTGTGTTTATTTCAAGAGGCTAGATAATGGAAGATATATTATCTTGTTATTGTATGTGGATGACATGCTTGTTGCAGGGTCTAACATGCAGGATATAAATGTGCTCAAAAGAAAACTAGCTAAATCATTTGTGATGAAGGATTTGGGTGCTGCAAAGCAAATCCTTGGTATGAGAATAACAAGAGACAAGAAAAATCACAAATTGACATTGTCTCAAGGAGAGTACATAGAAAAGGTGTTGCAGAGGTTTAGAATGCAGAATGCAAAACCAGCCAGCACACCTTTGGCAAGCCATTTCAAACTAAGCAAGCATATGTGTCGAGAGACATAGGAAGAGATAGATTACATGTCCAAGATTCCCTATTCATCAGCAGTTGGGAGCTTGATGTATGCCATGGTGTGCACAAGACCAGATATTGCACATGCAGTGGGAGTTGTGAGCAGGTATATGAATAATCCAGGTAAAGAGCATTGGAAAGCAGTACAGTGGATTCTCAGGTATTTGAGAGGTACCACTTCTCATGCATTATGTTTTGGAGGTTCAGACACTGTTATACAGGGATATATTGATGCAGATATGGCTGGTGATAAAGACAGCAGGAGGAGCACCACAGGGTATGTGTTCACTGTAGGTGGAATAACAATAAATTGGATTTCAAAACTGCAATAGGTTGTTGCACTTTCAACAATGGAAGCAAAGTATGTTTCTGCTACAGAGGCTAGTAAGGAGATGATTTGGTTGCAAAGGTTCATGGAAGAATTGGGTAAGAAGCAGGAGAATAGTAGGTTGTACAGTGATAGCCAGAGTGCCATTCATCTTGCAAAGAACTCAGTCTTTCATTCGAGGACTAAACATATAGAACTCAAGTACCACTTCATAAGATCTGTTCTAGATGAAGAACTGTTAAAACTGGAAAAGATTCACACTAGCCAGAATCCTGCAGACATGTTGACAAAGGGAGTAACTAGAGAGAAACTGAGTTCCTGCTCGGTTTCTGTTGGCCTTAAAGCATGAAGGTGAAAAGAAGAAATTTGCCAAGTCCAAGGTCTAGCAAGTGCAGCAGCGGTAGAGATTCTTTGATTAGTAACCATGAAGGCACATGAAAAAAAATGTAATGGATCAGTTTGCATGTAAATGGGCATATGGCTGTAAGACCTGGTAAGGCATGCATACCCCTGGTAACTCACTGGTAAAGTCGGGAGATAGATTGTAATACCTTGGTTTTGACCCCATTTGCATGATGTATATATTGTAATTAGTCATGGTGAGGAGCTAAAGGAAAAAGCCCCACCATCGATTTGGTTGTGTATGTTTCGGAAATAGAGGTGGTTGCCGATGGTATGTCATGCTATCCGGCACCTTATAATTTGACATCATGTAAACACGCACATCAAATAAAATAAACCCACAACCAGCTATGGCAGTGCAACGTTGAATGAAAAGGGCATGATTCCAAAGGATAAGGGGTGGGGGATGTCAAACCTTGGTTTATGGGGGAAAAACCCATGTGTTGCCACCTTGTTTGTTTTTCCACCTTTCTTGTTCACCAACTTTTTTAACGTCTTGGTTTTGTTGCTGGGGGGGGGGAGGTAGTTATGGCTGGTAGTTGAGGCAGTTATGGTGGTGGGTGTGGCAGGCTATCAGCCTTTGCCCACGCGCCCACTCCACCCATGACTGCATTCAATTCCTCCATCTTCTCCACGACACCATTCTTCCTGGTCGGTTCATCTACTCACGCACTGGTCCTCACCTCGACCGCCTCTCTCTCCACTGTCAGTTCGTTACTCCATTCGGCATGTTCACTCTTACAGAGGGGCATGCAGAGAGATGTGTTGTTCATCCTCGTGCGGGTTGGGAGTCTTGCTCTATGCTCCTCACGCACCAGTCACGGATCTTCTCTGGTTGGGCACGCAGCGAGCAGGTAGAACGGACTCAAGGGACCGATTTCTGCTGGTATGTGAATGACCATGGCTTTAATCCATGTTTCCTGCCTTGCTGTTGGTTTAATCCCGTGATTCGGGCTTGCTGTTTGTGTAATCCGCGATTTGGGTTGTTGTTTTTCCACGACTATTGGATGTTGTTGAGAGTCTAATCTCTGTTCCATTTCGGACTGTGCATGTGTGTTTCTTCCACGTTTTGTTGGCTGTGGTGTCCAACTGTGTTTTGGGTAGCTATGGATTCGTAGTGAACCGTTGTTTGTCATCAACGATGTCCCTATTTTGGGACTGTGTATAGTTTCCATCATTTCCATTGTGTGTTGGGCTGTTGAATTGCCCTAGTTTTGGTTTTGCTGTGGATGCAATCATCTTTCGGGTGTTGTGGCTGAGTTGTTTTGGCCACGCTCGGGCCAAGAACAACTCAGCGGTGTGGTTGGAATTGATCTGTGTTCACCGCTTGGTTGGGACTGTCAGTCGGTCATCCTTGCCTTCTTCACAAGGTTGTGAAGGGATTGTGTTGCTGCGGTAGGCAGTGGTTGATCTTTGGACTGTGTTGGCTTGGCTCGTTTGTTGAAGGCCTGGTAAACCCAGCAGTGTTGGTTTGACTTATGGTGTCCCTTGGCTATGTGTAAGCGTGCACTGACCCCTATCCTTGGAGGAATCATGCCCAGCTCAGGGGTGGCAGTGTTGCTGAGAGATTGATGAGCACGCTGGCCTATGGTTGGGTGGAACGTTGCAGCGACGTAGCTGGTTGCGGAGCGAGTTCTTCATCAAAGAGATAAGTGCTTCTGATTGTTTCATCTCTGCAATTGTATCTACTGTTTTGTGAGAAATGATGAACATGGTTATGCTGGAAATGTATGTGTGTTTCTTTCGTTGAATGTTGTTTCATTTTGCATCTGTGTATGCATTGTATGTTTGGCATTCCTGTTATTTTCAGCCTTGTTGTTGTCCATGTTCTTGGGGCTGATTTGCCCGGCTGTATGTGTTGTTTGTCGCGTCCTTTTCGTCGGTCTGAGGGTCGGGGACGTGACAGAGTGGTATCAAAACTCAAGGTTGTAGCAATGGGCCTCTATGGGCCAAGAAGATGCAGTGATAGAAGGTAGAATTACCTTTTCCGTCCAGTAGAACAGCAACAAACTTCAAAAATTTTGCATAAGTGTTGAACAGTCGGAAGAGTTAGCGAAGTAGACTTCCACCGTTGCGGAAGAGTTCGCGAAGTGTACTTCCGCTATTGCGGAAGAGTTCGTGAAGTGGAATTTCGTCGTTGTGGAAAAGTTCATGAAGTGGACTTCCGCCGTTGCAGATGGCGAAGCAACTACGCACCCGACGGAGAGCCGTTGGAAAGAAAATCGCGGGAATTTTCCAAGTGATTGGACGTTGATCGGCAGAAAAAGTGATTGAGCGTCCACCGTTGCGGAAGCCAAAGGTGTTAGCTGGCCGATGAGAAAGAATGCTGATGCCAATCACATTATGACTTAGCAAATTGGGCCGCCAGTCAGAAGAGAAAGTGGTTCGTGTGCCGCCGTTGCAGAAGCGAAAGCATTAAGTCTTTCAATGAGAAAGACTGCCGATGCCGATCACGTTATGACTTAGCAGATTGGGCCACCAATAGAAAGAGAAAGTGGTTCGTGTGCCGCCATTGCGGAAGTGAAAGCATTAAGTCTTCCAATGAGAAAGACTGTTGACGCCGATTAGGTTGTGCCACCGATCGGAAGGAGAAATAAGGTCGTGTTCCGCCGTTGCGGAAGAAATAATGGTTCCGAGAGCCGCCATTGTGGAAGAAACAATGGTTCCGAGAGCCGTCGTTGCGGAAGAAACAATGGTTCCGAGAGCCACCGTTGCAGAAGAAACAATGGTTCCGAGAGCCGCCGTTGTGGAAGAAATACTGGTTCCGAGAGCCGCCGTTGTGGAAGAAATACTGGTTCCGAGAGCCGATTTTGCACAGGGAAAATTTGAGTTTTCCATAGGATTTTTTTCCAGCAGATTTTGACTACTTTACAGTGGGATTTGCAGCTGTTTTTCAGTGAATTTTCAGGACTAAAAAGGGAGAAAGTGGCAGTGATCTTGCCCCCTTGACCCCCGTCATCCCCTGAGACAGTCATTCCGGTGAAAAGAAAAATTCTATGTTTTGGGTGGCTGAAGTTGGCACCCCGACCAAAATACAGTTGTGTAAAATGTAAAGATTTGGTGAAATACAGTTGGCTCTTTTTTTGTCGTTTTTGAGATTTTTAGATTTTTATAGGTTTTTCTGAACAGTTATGGTTGTTATTTTTATTTTGTATTATATATATATATATGTTTTTAGATAGGAGCTTTGTCAGTGTTGGTACCATTTTAGTTGGGCACCATTAACAAGTTTTCGAAATATTGTACCCTGTAATGTTCTAAGCCGGATTGAACCATTGTTGTTCATTTCTTCGATAATATAAGGTCCCATCCACTCTGCGTGTAAATTTTTAGGTTTTTCTTTCACCCGACTATTATACAGCAGAGCAAGATCTTCGATCGACAAATTGTTGTTCTTAATATTTCATTCATGCCAAGCCTTCTGTTATTGTTTTTGAATTTCTTGGTGTTGTATAGTGAGTAGTCAGTGTTCTTCTAGTTTTTCTAGTTGCATCAGTCGATCCCTCCTACCTTCCTTGACATTGATGTGTAAGATATCTGCTATCATAGGTGTTTGTTATCAAAAATTTAGGGGAATGACTGCTTCTTCACCACAGACTAGTCAAAATTGTGTTTGGTTAATCGAACATTTGTATGCTATCCTGTCAGCCCATAGAACTGTAGGGATTTTTTCATCCCATTCATATTTGTCAGTATTGCATATTTTTGTTAGACCCCATGTAAGTGTTTTGTTAAATGCCTCAATTGCTCCATTCAACTGACGGTGATAGGTTGTACTTCGTCAGTGGTCAATTGTGAATTGTTCTGTTAAGGTTTTAATAGTTTTATTGATGAAGTGTGATCCTTGGTCACTGATTAGTGTTAGTGGGAAGCCATATATTGTAATTGTATTCTTGTATATGAATTTAGCGGCTATCTCACTGGAACAGGTTTCGACAGGTTCTACCCCTGCCCATTTGGTTACATATTCCACTGTGGTTATAATGTACCTTGCACCTGACCTTTTTGCTAGCACTGGGAATAGTCCTATGAATTCGATGGCCCAAATTTCAAATGTCGGACTTAGGCTTACTCATATCAAAGGAATTTCAATATTAGGTAGAGGTCAACCTAGTCGTTGGCATTGGTCACATTGGCTGACAAAATTTTTGCAGTCCTTGTACAGTGTCGGCCACCATAGTCTTGACTGTTGGATTTTCTTGGCAGTTTTATCTTCTTGGAAATGTCCTCCCATCGTTCCATAGTGTGATTCATGCATAATATTTTCTCTTTAGTGTTCCAACACACATCATTGGAGGATGTCGTCCAAGCCCATTTTATATAAGAATCCATTTATGAGGCTGTATTGTGCATCTTTCATGGCTAAGATTTGTTTATTTTTCGTGCTCATGCCATTTGGTGCTTGACCATTTTCCAAGAATTGAGCTATTTCTTCCAACTCTGTAGGGACAGCTTCTATTCGAAATAGATGTGCATCAAGGAGATCATCTTCGATGCCTGTTGGTTCCTCCCTTATGTCGATTCTTGACAAGTGGTCCGGTCCGACATTTAGTCGACCTGGTCGAACTATTACTTCAAATTCAAACTCTTGAAATAATAATAACCATCAACAAATCTTCCCTTGGTGCAAAGGTTTGTTTACGAGGTATTTCAATGCTTGGTGGTCAATATAGAAGATAAAAGGGTTAGCTAGTAGGTAATGTCGATATTTTTGTAGTGAAAATTTCATACCTAATGCTTTCCTCTCTGTTGTCAAATAGTTTTGTTCTGCTTTGTTTACTTTCCTGCTACTATAAATAATCGGATAATCCATTCCATCTTTTCCTGGTTGTGTCAGAATCGCACCTATTGCTAGGCCTCATGCGTCAATATACACATGGAATTTGATTGACCAATTCGGGAATATGAGGATAGGTGCCTCGACTAGTTTCCTTTTTAATGTATCGAATGATATATTACATTCCTTTGTCCATTCAAACTCCTGATCTTCTCTCAATAGTTCTTCCAATGGATAGGTCATATCTGAATAGTGTCTAATAAATTTTTTGTAATATCCAGTATGTCCCAGTAGTACCCTGACCTGTTTTGGATTCACCGGTGGTTTCAAGTTGAGGATAATCTTTATTTTTGCAAAGTCGACTTTGATTCCTTCTTTGCATACAATGTTCCCTAATAGTATTCCTATAGGGGTTAGGAGGATGCATTTCTTTATGATGAGAGACAACTGGATTTGTCGGCATTGTTCCAACATGAGTCTTAGCCATTTGCAATGATCTTTCAACATGGATTATATCATCCAATCATCGAAATATACTGCCATTGTTTTGTAGATATATTCTTGAAATGTTTTGACAACAATTCTCAAAAATACCGAGGGTGCATTTTTTAGACCAAAAGGCATAACTTTATAGGCAAATGAGCCAAAATCACATATGAATGTAGTCTTTTTCTGATCTTCTTTGGCTATTGGTACTTGGTTATACCCTAAGAATCCATCTATAAACGAGTAGCATTCATGTCCTACAACTTCATTTAAGATTTCGTTTGCGTATGGCGTTGGGAATGGGTCTGTTAGAGTGACTTTGTTTAGTTCTCTGAAATCTACACAAATCCTCCGTTTTGTCGGGTCGTGTTTCTTCGGTTGGATGACCATTGGGATTTCCAATTCCGATTGGTCGATAGGTTAGATAATTCTTGCTGCGAGCATATTATCGATCTCTTTTTTGACTATCTCTTTGTATTTATGAGCTAATTTGTATGGCCTTTTATTTACGGTTTGGGCATCGGGTTCGATGTCGATATTCATTTCGCCCATTTGATGGACTAGCCCTTTGAGATATTTATAATCTCAAGCAAAGAAATTCTGGAATTCTTTCAATAGGTTTACTATTTCAGTCGTTTTCTCTTCACTCCAGTAATCACCAATTCTTGCCATTTTTGGCCGTTCATCATTTGATATGTCAAACTCTTTAGTTTTAACTTTGGCATCCATCCATTCTGGTGCCTTGGATTCGTTGATCGATCGAATTCCTTCTTTGAACCATGAGAATGTAGCAGGGAATTCTAGTGTGGTCATTCAGTTGGTGTCTTCTTTATCGGTTGTGTCAATTTTAAGCATTATTCGAATTGGTTTTGTTGTTTTTGAGTGATAAGATTTCCGTCAAAATCTTTTTCCTTCCATATTTTTTGTTTTCCATTTGCAGTCTTGTCGACTGTGGTATTATGTTAGATCAAATGTTATTACATGATATTTTTGGTCAATCATGGTTTTGTATTAGACTGTTGTTCCTAGTTGGTTCTATGAATTCTTTTATCTGCTTTGCAATTTCGACTATCTTTTCATTTTGCGGTATAAAACTAAAGTCCTTGATGAAGTTTTCTCTAAGTTCATTCCATTGGAATGTTTCACCTTGTGCTTCTTCCATTTTATACCATTTATTTGGTAAGTCGGCTAGCATCGAGGGAAATAGGTGTGGCCATGTATGTTCATCTTTATAACCAAGTCTTCCCCATTCCCTTCTGCATGTTTTTATGTGCTCGTCTAGGTCTTGCCCTTGGATGAAGGCAGGTATTTGCGCCTTTTAGTTAGCTTCCTTCCTCCTAATATTTCTATGAAGTAAGTCAAAGCTATTGTCCAAGTCTACAGTCTCGATTGATGGGTGTCCCACCATCGAGCAACTTGTTCTGTAAAGGTTTCTACTAGGATTTGTAGTCAGCCATGTTCACCTAGGTTCTTAGAGACTTGTTCTATATGCAGAACTGGGGACTCTATTTATTTATACCTTGGGTTTTGTCTGATACTTATATTTGTTGGGGTTAAGGTAGTGTATTCCCTAGTTTTCCTTTCAAATATTTTTGGGATGATGGAGACTAAGAAGCATTGATGGGTTGGTTTCTTCTGTATGTACTAAATGGTCCAAAAACCCTTTTCTTGAGTTTCATAATTTTTGACTTCCCAATCATATAATTCTGCGTCAGAATTATATCCCACTGAGTCTTGGTTTCCTAGGTGAAGATCACCATAGATATTGGGTTCAGTGTAGTCTTTGTTATTTTGAATTTGATATAATTATCGAATGTCAACTTCTTCATCGATGGGTTCAGTGCAAGGTTGGCCTTGGGAAGGATAAATAGGGACAATAAATTTCTGTCCATTCCCTTTTAATTTTATTCTTTCTTTATCTGAATATATTGATGCTTTCATTTTTCTTCCCCATGGTCGATCTACCAAGGCTGGGAAGGAGTTGGATCCTTCTTTGGGGTCGATGATTTCAAAGTCCACTTTAGTCGATATTCCTTTTATTGTCGCATCGACATTTCTCCAAACCCCAATGGGTTCAATCAGTTCTTGGTCAGCTAACTTGAGGTATATGCTTGACTCATATAGTCGAGGTCGACCCAACTGTTCCCATGTATCTTGAGTCATAATATTTACTTGTGAACCAAAGTTGAGTACAACTTGTCGAACATGGTATCCTTTGATTTCTAGATCGACAAGTGGGTTGACATCGCTTTTGTCTTTTTGGTTTATACTACATATATTTTTGGTTTGTTTTTTTGTATTATTACTGTGCTTCATATTATACAATAATTCAATGAATTAAGATACCTATTTATCATTCTGCACTAAACGTATTAATTCTTTAACTGTGTTTTGTCGACTGTCATCGAATGCTTCCTACCTAGAAAATTCTTTAAACATATTTGATGCATCGTTATATAATTGTTTTTGTTTTTTTGGGTTAGGATAATCATTCTTTTCTTTGATTTTACTTATACATGGATTATCATTTCCAATTTTTTCCCCTGTTGGGTTACTATGTGCAGGTTCTTTGTATTCATTACATCATGTTTTTGAACACACGACATGACATTAACATTTTTCTTTTTATTAATATTGTCCTATATGGTGGGACAATCCTTTAATGAGTGATCACCCATGCCACAACTAGTACAAAACTTTAATTCATTTCTATCCTTGTATGGGCAGTCTGCATAGCGATGTCCTTCTTTGTAGCATGTAAAGCGCTGGATGGGTCGTCGTGGTTGATTGTCATGATTTCCAAAAAATTGTCCTCGACCTCCAAAACCTCCATGATGATTGTTGAACCAGAACTCATATCTAAGACCTTCATATATTTTATTATTCGGCTCATTCTGCTCATTACTTCTTGTAATATTATCATTATTCTGCGCAATGGCATTGGTTTGGTAGACTGCCTGATAGTTTTGTCGATTTTTCAGGTTCAAGTGACAGTCTGTCATTGCATGAATTTTCACTTCATAGATTGCACATGTAATGCCCCAAATTTTGCATTCTTTCACAATGGACAAATCACATTTTCCATATTCATGAAAGTTGTCAAAGGGATGCTAAAAGTCAAATAATTGCCAAGGAGGAAAATCACTAGTTTCCTAGGTTGAGGGTGGAGGCTTTGAGATTTGGAATAAGGGGGATAATAAATGATGTTTAGACATTAGAAGAGGATAAATATTTAATAATGTATCTTATTAAATAAATACAAGATAAAATTTAAATGGCTATGGAGAATGGAGACACATGGAGACTATGGGGCCCACTCAAGCTAGAATTCCTGTGTTAAATGGCATCCTCCTCTTATAATTTCGAATCTATGGGAAGAATAATGTTTTGGGATGGATTATGAGGTTCATATACTTGTTAATATACTGCATAGGTCAAATTTGGGATGAATTGTAACTTACATGGGAGAGGAAGATCCAAATGGGAGTTTCATGGACACTTGGCTAGATTCCCCTTACATTTAGGGCATCTATGACACCAATGGTGGAGATTCTATGGAAGTAATGACACAAGTAGGATATGAAGGCTGACATACTGACATAATTACATTTCAGGACTGAATATAGCATCTTAGAGGTCTAATTTGGGAGTTGGAGAAGGCCAAGATGGTCCTACTCAAATTTGGAAGAAGAGGGAAGGTGAAGAGAGAGGCCACATGGCATAGCATGAGCAGCCACACCAATTTGACTTGGATTTGGTTTATGGATGGATTTGGAACTTTAAAAGACTAATAATTTTTATAAAATACAGGGATCATCCATGAAAATAATCTTTTTCTCATTTGTGAATTGTGAGAGCTAGTGGATGACTAGTTTTCTTGCTTAAGCCAATTTTGAGGGTGAAAGATTCCCATCCTAGTTGGAATTTGGAAAGTTAAATCAGGTATTTCATGGAGATTTAATGGAATATTATTTTTAGGTGCAAGATACAGGAAATTCATGGACATCTCAATAGCATCTTGTTCTTCCATTCATCTCAAGTTTTCTCACCATATTTCAGCTCTATGGAGTGAGGCGCATTTGGTGAGCTATTCATCTCTTTGAGGCAAATTATCTTGCTCCAGTATTTTGTATTCTAATGTAAATTATATATTATTTAAGTTCATAAATATCTGAGGTCTAAAATCCAAGATATCTCATGTATTATTGTCTAATATTGAAGAAACAGTGCCATTTCCCCAATACCTTATTGTGAACTCTTGCAATCTTGATGGAATCGAATATATGTGTGCACCATTGATGATTTATGAATGAATGAACCATAAATAATTTCTAATATGGGTTTCATGTTCAGTTAATGAGAATTTTTGGCCATTGGGTCTAATTTCATATCATTTGAAGCAAACTACATCTCCTTTCCCCAAGGGTCCAAAACTAGTTTTTTTATTTCTAATTGAATGAAGTGAAAAAAGCCATGGGATTTTGATTGGATATGCATATGAGTATTTTATAATGTATTCTACACATCCCCTACTTCATATTAATAATTTGACTGGGTTGCTTCAAATTTGGGAATCCATTTCTACCACTTACTTCAAGGGGATTTGAGCCCAAAATTGCCATGTAAAATCATCCATCTTGTTTAGAATTTAGTACAAAATTGTAGAAGTGTTTGGAGGGCCATAATACAACCCTAAAAATTATAATTAATTTATTATATCATTCATACACCTTCTCTGAATATTTGGGAGCAATTGGGCTGATTTGGAGACCAAGACACTAAAACTAGTCAAGAGCCAAAATTGTGAAAAAATTGGAAAATTGGGCATTTTAATAAAATTTCCAAAAAGGGGACATTACAGAGCACCACAAAGATTTTCCATTTTTCATGTTGTATGGACAATATTTCTTTGTATTCTCTCCATGTTCTTGGCAAATATCGCAGAAGCATTTTGTTTGAACAAAATGGACGTCCTGTTGACTTATGTCTTGTCGACAATTATCCTTGGCGTGTCCGGTTGTGGAGCACTTTGTGCACCAGACATTCTGATTCTTGAGGTTCAGTTATTTCAAATATTTTTTCATGGTTTCCAATTGTTCTTCGAGCCTAGTATCGACAGGATATGCTGGAAAATCTTCATCCATCTCTACCTGTGGAGCTTTAGTTAGTGCATCTTGATATGTGTTAAATGTCTCCAAGCTTATATGCCGCCGAATTTTTTGTGACAGAATTGCAAGAAAACTTTGAATTAATAATTGTTCATCAATTACATAGTCTAGTTGGCTAAGGAGGTCATTCCATCGTTTATCATATTACCGGACAGACTCTGCTGGTTTCTGAGATGTTGTTTTCAGCTTTTTTGCTGCTAGATGTTTTGCATCTAGCATTTTAAAGAAAGATAAGAATTGTGCCTTATTGTCTGCTTTGGATTCTTAGGGAGTTCTCTCGATATAATTCATATACCAAGTCAATGCTATTTTTCATAAATCATCTACGAACTGTGCCATCTGTCGTTCTTCGCTCGTAACTTGATTGGCCTCCCATATTGATTCACAGATGAAACAATGTTGTCTAGGGTATTTATCACCCTCATAGAGGGGGATATGTGCTGATCTATGAGCCATGTCGGTGTCAATTTATCCTTCAGGAGGTGGTGGTGGTGGGGGTGGTGGTGGTAGTGGGATGTTCTGCATATCTCTTTGTTCACAGCTGCTATCGACAGAACTTTCATTCACATCGGTCATTTTGTTTGTCATTTCTTCTCCGACAGGCAGTCGGTTCGGGTCTACTTCTTTTGTCGATGTCCAATTGCACTGATGTGTTTGTATATCTGACTATTCTGAATTTTTAAAAGTTGTGTTTGGCATGGGGGGTGTTCCTTCATGTGTTGGGTAGAGCAAGTGGATACTTAGGTTGGAAGGGTATGCCTAAAGTGTTACCCAATTTCCTTCCTCTGGTCAGCATATTACTAAATGATTATCGTCATTTAATTTTTCGTCTAGTCGAATCCATATACTGAAATCACCAGCTCTTAGTCTCAGGTTCTCTTCGACAATGGCTTCTATTCGGGTACTCAGGTTTATTGGAGATGGAGGTCTTATCTCCTGGGGTATATCTATTCGGAGAGCTTCTTGCTACTCTATCCACAAATCTTCTTCCATGGGTGATGCTTCCTCATCTACACCTTCTTCTTGTCAGTCATGACCTGACTCTAGCGGATGTTCTTCGTGTTTTTTCACTTCGGTGGTCATTGCTATTTGTAGATCTATATCCTTCTCTCTTCTCTCTTCCCTTCTTTTCAGTCTCTTCTCCCTTTCTAACCTCTGCAAATCCGACGTAACTTTGTGTGACACTGTTCGTTCAATTTCCTTCTTAGGTCAACTTTTCATTGTTGGTGGTGGTATTTTCTTCAGTTGACTAGAATCCATTTTACTCTAACTCGACACATGACCAGCTACCCCCCCATATCCTACCCGCTGCTTTTAGAAAGATCAGATAGTTCTATTTATTTTCTTAGGAAGTACTCCCCCTCCCTTTCGGCAATAAACTTTTCCCACTTCTTCTGTTTCTTGGCCCAGTTAGTATTTGGTGGCGGTTCTTGTAGTGGTGGATGAGGTTCTATGATATGGCCCACTCCCTTCTCAATTAGGAATTTCAACAAAAGGGTCGGTAAGGAGAAAAGAAACTATTCAGTGAGGTCTGTATAAAACCTTTTATCATTGCTTTTGACTGAGACTCTTTCCTCCACATCTTGTTCTTCGCAGAATTCGTCTGTGTTCTTTTCAAACCACTCCAACAAGTTTGTTCGTCCGCCTCAAATTAGTTTCTCTAGTAACTCTTGGTCTTTATTTGCTTCCTGCTTTTTCATCCAGAATTTTTTTCAACAACTGAGGTACCGACTCTACAAAATTCGCATGTGTTTCAGTGAAGAATTTCTCCTTTTCCTAAGCAATGGTCAGTCTGTTTCTTCTCGCATAGTATTGTAAGTAATTTGCAATCTTACGCTCCCACCAATTCTTAATCTCTTGTTCTGATATCATTTATGCATGGTGATGTCATTCATACATGTACTACCGACACTGGAACCAATTTTGTAATCTCACAGATCACATAAGGTTACCAATAATACACATAGGAGCATATAATCATAACAAACACAAGAGATAGAATGGAAATATAGAATAATAGTTGTATTAATAAGTCACATGAGGGTCCATACATACATAAAAATGAACCAAATTCTCATCTGGCTCAATAACCTGATATATATGATTACAAACGGTTACAAGTTACCTATCATTTTAGTCAACTGACACGACCTATGCGGCTGACCTAATCTCTGATTAGTTGGCTACTCGACTAGTCGACTCACCGACTAGCTCCTCCAACAATGTTTCAATCCCTTCCTAACAGTTCTCTAGTTGATCTTTAGTATCTTTGTTTCCTACATAATGACCATATTCCTTTTGCATTTGATCATCCCTAAAAGGTTGCCATTATTTTCTATTTCTTTGTTGATTGACTACACTTTGGACTACCACTACTTTCTTGATTTCTTACTTTCAATGGAATTCAATTCTCTAAGAATTGATATAGAACATGAATATGCATGATACTCTTTAAAACCCTATTTTCTTCCTCATAAAACTCAACTTTTCATTTTAAAGATATATTTTTTCTTCACAATTCTTGACTTTGTTTTGAAATTGTTATATCTCTAACTCTACCATAAAAATTTTGACTCAAAGATTAACCAACTGGACATCTTGCATTCGAAATCATAATTGATAAATTCTATTATTCCTATTGATGTTGGCTTGTAAATCATGAAGTTTCCTCTCCAATCTATTGATAATTCTAATTGAAAATTTCTGGTCATTGTCATTCCTTCCTCCTTCATCTTGAAGTTCCATATTGTTTAAGGGTTGGTTGAAATGAGTTATAGTTGTTTCAAAGTGATTATGATTATGAAAACTATAACCTAGGGATATCAATAGTATAAAAACAAGGTTCAAATTATTCCAAGAATACAAGTATTGAAAACCAAAATGACAAGTCTACTTTCCTCAAGATAGCATAAATCAGTTGTCCAAACACTTCTCTTTTATAGTCTCAAAGATTTACTAAAATGCAGGATAATTGAAAACCAAAACAATAGGTCTACTTACCTCTAGATAGCATAAATTAGTTGTCCAAACAATTCTCTTTTCTAGTCTCAAATATTTACTAAAATGCAGGATAATTGGAAACCAAAACGACAGGTCTACTTTCCTCTAGATAACATAAATCAGTTGTCCAAACACTTCTCTTTTCTAGTCTCAAAGAGTTACTAAAATGCAGGATAACGACACTGAGAATGTAATAGAGATAAATATCTATTACACAGTAAAAACACAAAATGTGATGAAGATAATCCCTATGATCTTGCGATTCCCTAACCGACAAAGATTCCCTTTAAATTGCTGAGAATTCAATAGACCACCTCTACTTAAAGCACTAAAATCCTCACTACCAAGAAGCATCGAAAGAATACAACTCATAAAACCTCCATTCAGACATGGAAAACATAACACTTGATGAAGGTATTTGCACTGATCATGAATATCCTCTAGCTAACAAAGAATACCCTTGAAATGCTTGAAATTTAAAAGACCACCTCTACTACACACATAGAGTTCTTCACCGCTAAGGAGTTCTAGGAGAAAACAACCCAGTAAAACTTCTTTCAGGCATGGATAAGCACAATCTCGAATTCGACTAAAAGAACGTAAAAACAGGAAATTAAATCCGATTTCATCAGCATCCATAATTTGGTACAAGCCATCGAAGCCAACCATCATGCCTATAGAAATGGGAAGCTCGTAACCACTTCTCTCATGCTCGATCGTTAGAAAATAATTAGTTAAATTGATCCTCATTAAATTTTGAATACTTATATCCATTATTGCGTTGTTATGCATACAATTCAACTGCCACATGTAGTACTTAGCACACATTTCCATTATTTTAAGTTTATACAATTTGTTTTGGTAAATGACCAAGAGTTTGAATAGTTGTTGCACAATAGGAAGAGGTGAAGGAATTGGGAAATGGACTATGTCTAATTCGCAAATTAGGAGATTAACTTGACAAAGGTTACACACCACGTTTTCTTGCTTATCCAATTGAAAGTTCAATACTCTGAGAACATGATAGACTTAGAAACCATCAAAGTTGTTAGCAATTGTAAAAGCCTCCATATTATGTTTCTTAGGGGACCATCTCTTGGAGCCTAATTTGAAACTACATACTGAACTATTGTCAATGAATATCCCACTATTATCAAACTCCTTATTTTACCTTGAATGGATTTTTTTAAACCTTTCCAAAGATAAAACGATTCCACAATATTATTGGAAATCTCTTGAATTCCCCAAGAGTAGTATTGCTTCTACTTTCCTCTATTGTCAAAGATCACGCCCCACACCTGCCACCCCTATAACATCTCATTTTTTACCCCAAAATGTAAATATGATTTAATTATGTTAAATATACAAGTTGTAAATGAATGGTCTAGGATGGCCAAATATATTGTAAGTATGTACATTTGATTTTTAATACAAAAATCATTGATAGGTAAAAGTGGAGAAGGGAAAAGAAGATATGGGGGGATATGCTTCTATAAGTGGGGAAAGTGAGAGGGGCTAAGGGGTGATGACCCTAGATAATGTACCTAGTATTCATTAAACAATTTTACCCAAAGTTCCTTAACCTTGATTTCTGTATCACTTTAATTACTTATGGTATTAGTTATCCTAAGGGAGATTAATAGAAGAAAGTGGTCACTTTTGGGGAAGCCACTTGTCAAGCCATAGTCATTCATATATCTTTTCATAAGCTCATTGAGTCATCGTTCATACAGTCCATCATTTAAGGAGTGAGATCATCCTACTATGGCATATTTGATTGGGAATCCAAAGAAATATCGGTGTTGTCATAATCTATGATTTGAAACCACCTTGATAAATGACATCCTAATTACCCTAATAAAATGGTTCCTATATATTAGGGAACCTGGATTGTAGTGTAACATACCTGAAGATTTGTATTAAAGACTTCCTATCTATCCTATACTAGATTTCTAGACGGGGAAGGGGAAGAGGATTCCGAGGGACTGCAGTGTAGATAAGGGTGTATGTTCCTTGGAATTATGCAGGTTGATGGGGAACACGTGCGAGGTTAGGGTCATTTGTGGATGGGGTTACCTACACCACTTGGGTAGAGGATGGGTGCCTTTGGATGAGGAGTGTTCTGAGATGAGTGTAAGTGTGAATTGAATATGTAAAGGTGGAAATTTGGTCCTTGTGGATTGATAGCCCCAACTTGGGGGTGGCAGATGTCAAATAAAGAGATGGATTGACAGAATGCCTATGATTGGGAGGAATTCCCTTCTCTTGTAGTTGGTTGTAGGATATTTAAAAGCTAAGTACCAAATATGTTTGGGATGACATCGGGTTTATTTTTGTTATGTATTTGTTTTAGTTATTGTTTTATAAGTATTTATATATGTGATTTATTGAGCATGGATTGAACGCATTCATGGTAGTAATAATTCAATCAAGGAGAATGCATATTTAGATAACTAATTGTTATATAAATGTGCTAGTTCCACTATTACAATTAATAATATATCTAGTTTGTGGTTTAAAAATTCAAAATATGTATCAACATTATAATTTATCAACCTCGTGGTCTCCATAGTGTACATATGGTTTTCAAGTAAATTATAGATTGTGTCAAAGATCAAGGTTATATGAATATGATTGCATGGACCATAATTGAATTCTATAGGAATAATTACAAGTTTCAAATGAAATCTATGACAAAAGGACTCAATGACATATTTGGGGAAAACCATATTGATCCATTAAAATGCTTAATTGGGTGGTCTAATTAAAAGGTTGAATTATTGCTTGATATTCTTGGTTGAATGTAGAGGGTAATTGAAGAGAAATTGTGGAGCTTTAGTTGCTACTATGAGTTCCAAGTGAGAAATCATAGCTTGTATAACAATTGTTTGACAAAACCTGTGATAAAATTCTTGATTTCAAGATCCCAAGTTTATTTTCATAACCGACATGAAAGATGGCATAATTTGGGTGGTTAAAATTTATGAATGGAAGTAGTTTATGGTTTAATGAATTTAAATTTTGGGTCTATGATATGTTTTTGGGGAGAGCTTGAACCAATTCCAAAGTTTACCATTTCTAGTTTCTAGGTTTTGGAAGGCCAAGTGTAAAATTTTTTTAGATACGTATTTATAGAAGCATGCCAAATGTGATTCCATGTTACCCACCTATTCATTTAAAAATTGTAATTTAAGTATTTATAAACAAACTGGAATTTTAGGGTAATGTAACACCCTGGTTTTGACCCTGTTTGCATTAAATGTATATGATGTATATTTTGTAATTAATCATGGTGTGGAGCTATAGGAAAAATCCCCACCATCGATTTAACGTTATATGTTCAGTGATTAAAATCGATGCGGATGGTATTTTGTGCTAGCCAGGCACATTATAAATTGGACATCATGTAAATATGAATTTTAATTAAAAATACCCACAACCAACTATGTCAATGCAACAATAATGAGAAGGGGCATGATTTCCTAAGGATAAGGGGGGGGGATGTTTAACCTTTGGGGCCAATGGGGAAAATCCAAATGTCAAAGGGAGAACCCATCAAAACTGTCAACTACCTTTCATGTCTTATTCACCCAATCATTTATTATTGCCAGAACTTGGTTGAGTTGGTTATTGCATGGGATGGGCAAGGTATGACAACCCAAATTCGAATTGGAGAAGCCATAATTTTTTGGAAAACACATTTTGACTCCTTGGGAAAGTAAAAACCCAAAAATGTATGCCATTCTACCATGCTTGGATGTTTTGATATTTTCCTCACCATTTTTTCCTTCACGTGAGCTCTCTCAACCTTTCAGAACTTCCTGTGTGTAAAACCATTCACGTTTTTGGTTGTTGGGTTTAGTTTCCCATGGATGGGAGGTCGTTTTTGTAATGCCAGGGATTGGGTTGGGTTTCCTCACGTTTTTGAAGCTGCGGGTGCATTTTCCACTCATTTTTTTGCAGTTTCATGTGTTTTTTCCATGGTTGTGAAGTGTTTTTGTTAGCTTCTAGTGGCTAGGATCTATGCTCAACGTTTTGGTGTTGTTTCCACATGCCCATGACATGGAATTTCGTTGTTTAGTGTTTCCGAATGAGTGGGAGAATAGAGCCATGAATTTTGGGTGTTGTTGAAGTCATTTTGGCCACATTAGGGCCATAAACGACTCTAGAATTTGAGTTGCTTAGAATGAGTTGTTTTTACCCAGTTGCCATACCCGATTTTGGTCTCTGTGGTGTTTTTCCTTCAGTCCAAAACTGTTATTGATGTGTGCATATCGTTTGTTGGCCTTTGAACTATATTTGGGTGTGGAAATGGGGTCTGAGCTTGCTTGACAAACCTAGTGTGTGCAGGGGCCTCACAGACAAAGCTAGAGGGCTGGATTTATTCTTTACACCCCCTGAATAGCACTAGAAGGGAAGGAATAGCCCGAGGGACTGTGTAGTAGAGAAGGGGATGATTCCTTGTGTTGGGTGTGTGTGGATGTTTTATAATTTAGGCTAGTTCTAGTGTAGGTGTCCATAGCTCTTGGATTGATCTCATAAAGCTTAGTAACCAACCTTTCCAGCTCCCTGTTAGCCTGATAAACCCAACTGTGTTGGCTTGGCTAAGTTTTGTGTATCCTTGGCTACGTGTGAGCCTGCTAGTTTCCCCTTATTCCTTGTGGAATCATGCCCAGCTCAGGGGTGGTAGTGTTCCTGAGCAATTGATGAGCACACTGGCCTATGGTTGGGTGGAACGTTGCAGCGACATAGCTGGTTGCAGGACAAGCTTCTTATAAGATAAGTATTTTTTTGTTTAATTCCTTGCAACTATTTTGTTTTATAAATCCACATGAACATGTCAAATGTTGTGAATGAATGAAATTGATTCCGTTGTTTGATAATCATTAATGCATCTGTGTATGTTTAAGTTCAATGCATTTTATTTTATGTTCATGGGGCTAAATTGCATGGAATGTTAGCATTATAGTCACGTCCTCTCGCCGGTAGAAGGGTGGGGACATGACAGGTAATTTGAGGTAGGCCCCACCAATTCCATGTGGATGGAAGTATGACATGGACGTTCCACATGGATAAGGACTATGACATGGAAAAACCAAGTTATTTTTTGTGCAAAGGTGGCAGGGTCAATTCTCTTGTTGGAATATAGATGGACCAAGAAGATCTAGGGTCTAATGTGAATGGATGATATTAACCCAAACAATTTATAAGGGAAAATATGTGTCATTCATACACATTGACAAGATCAAGAGTTATCCAGTAAGAAATTACCATGACTAAACCAAATCAATCTAGAAAATTTGATCACAATATATACACCATTTGTGGGAAGAGGAAGTGCATGAGGTTTATTTTGGAAAACAAGTAGCAAATTGATAGGATTTAATCATGTAGGTATTATCACATGATCTAGATCATTCATGAGGGAAGAAAGTGATTGGAGGTTATTTAAGGGGCTAGTGTTATGAACAACCAAAATCAATGGTTATGTTTGGATGAGGAGATACACAACATTCTCGGGGTTGAGAGATTCACAAGGCTTATTTTGGGGATCCTCCCTTGAATGAACAAGAATGATCATGCATGTATTCATCACATGATCCTAACCATTCATGCGTACATAAGTGATCAAGGTTTAATCCAAGGGCATGTTTTGTGAATGGATAAAACTTAATTGCACATGTTTTAAAGTATAACTATGACCATTCGGGAAAATGGATATGTGCGAGCATTAACATAGGTACCCCATCCAAGAATGGTTGATATTTAATATGGGTCCATAGAAGGACATATTGGCCATTCGTGGGGATGATGTCCATAAATGTATTGACACATGTGAAGAGAAAGTTGGTGCTAGAAAAGGATAAAGGTAGGTTCAAAATGACATGGAAGGCACGGGAAAAATAGATATGACATGGATGGGGTCTCACATGATTTTAAAACACTTAGTGATGACACATAGGACCCTACTACCACATGGGAATCCATTTTTCATACCACATCAGCATCCTGCCACGTTAACAAAATTCGAAAAAAACATTTGGAGCTCAAACATTGTTTTGGCCATAATAGGAGGAGTATATATTTGAATTCAATGAAACCTATGGCATTTCAATTCCATTAAAGGATACTTATGACTTTCTAGTGAGGGGCATGGGCCCATTCTGCTGCAGTTTTTCACAAATGGTAAATTAGTGGTCTTTGAAGGTGCACAACCAATGATTGGATGAGGGCTCTGTTGGGGATGATATTTTAATGGAAAAATCAATGTCCAAGCACATAAATAAACCATTTGATTTTTGGATAAATTCCAATGGGCATGGAGTAGAGGTGCAAAAGAAGGCCAAAATCCACTATTTGGGTGTGTGCAATTGTAATTTTGGAAAACTTGGACAAGTGATTGGGGATGTCAAAACCAGAAAATTTATATGAACATGAAATTTTACTTTGTTTAAATGAACAAATTTGGATAGTTTAAGTTTTCCCAATAATGACCAGTTTGTGAAATAGTATTTTCTGCTAAAAATTCAAAGTCTAGAGAAAATGCAAAAGATAAAAATCAACAATTCCATAATTTTATAAAAACTAAATGGAGAATTAGATCAAGAATTTGAAGGTTCCTTTATATTAAAATCATATGATCTATTCGTCCTTGACATAATTTTTTTTCCATTTCCTCATATTTTCTTCTACAGGTCTCTGAAGTTGGTCTCCTATATTAAGTGCAACTATAATAATAATGCAAAATTGGGTAAAAATTGCAAAATTTTGACAATTGTAACTTTCATCTCTGAAATAAAAAATAAGAATGGGTATAGTCATTATAAAGAGTACAAGTAGGAACATATATACAAATGATTAGATAAGAAAGAAGTGTGTTATATCCTCTCAAAAAATCGACAAAAAGGGTTTGCCGTTATGATCTGACAAAATTGTCAAGTTAATACTTTCTAAAATTCTTATATATATATATATATATAAGAATTTTTTATTGAATTTTGGAAATGAAGTTTAACTAACAAATTTAATGTATGAACACATTGTAAATACTAGTTACAAAAAAATATTGCGGGTTATAGGTGTGTTATAGGTTACATGTTTACATTAGACATAGTATAGGACATAATTGAAGAAATAAAATGGGAGAAGGGGAAATTCCATACAGCCTTGAAGAAGAAGCCATGAGATTGAATATCGATGTGGGTAATGAGGAAATAGAGTATAATGGAAAAATAATCAATATTGAACAAATAGAACTGGTGGAAACTTTTAAAATACTAAGGATGGAAGTGCAGATTTGTAGAGCTAATAATGAAAACATGTAGAGGGATCAAGAGAAACAAAATGAGTTAAATACTTAGGTAATGTAGAGTTTTAATTTACTATAGAGGAAAATTCAATTTGGATCAGCTTCATCCATGAGAAACAAGATAGATAATAATGCAAGAATAGATCAAATGAAAGATCTAGGAATTCCAAGAGTGCCGCCAAAATTCCTATACATTTTTCCTCACCACCTCATGCATCCAAAAAGGTCCTACTCATAGAATAATAAAGTAACAACCCATCAATATATTAATCTAGAAATCATAAAAGAATGCATGTGGAAACATAAATGCAAGGGGATATTGGGAATAATAAGTCACCCACTTTAGATGGCGAGCATAAGAAAGGAGAATATGTTGAAGCTTGGCTATTAGGAAGGATAAAGTATCTACAATTACATAACTATTCCTCTAATATGGAATCTAGAATAGAGATTTACAATTTGCATGGAAAGGATTTGATTTGGTGGGATAATCTAGTTGAACTAAAACATATCAATGAAAAGATCACATGGAAGCAGTTTAGGAAGTACTTCCAACATAATTATCTATATAAACATTAAAATGAGAAGAAGATGGAAAATTTATTTGAACTCAAGCTTGGAAACATGACAATGGAATAATATAAAAGGAATATTTTGGAATGCACAAGGATGTTGGGTTCCTTAAGGATGAGAAGGTGAAGATATAATGAATTTTGAGTGGATTACCTTCATTTTACAAAGATATACTTTAGTTTTATGAACCCAAGATTTCGGATGAAGAAATCCTAAAGCTGAATTCATGTATGATCATGTTGGCCCTAGGGGAAGTTAAGCAGAATTCAGTTGGAATTCTGACCAAGTATGAAAAGAGTCAGGTTGCAGAAAGGAAGAAGGAAGTTGTGAAAAAAGAAGAGTTTGAAACAGAATAAGAGTGCATGACAGAAGAAGAGTTCAACAAAGGAAGAGTTCATGACAATAGAAGAGCTCATGACAAAAGAGAAGCCGTAACAGAAGGAAAATATGCGACAAGATGAGCTGTGACAGAGGAAACCATGCCAGAAGATGTGCAGTGGCACAATGGATGGAAAGCAACAGTTGAAAAGATCGTGGGTACGAGGTCGGCTAAATTCAGCTAAAGTCACACATATGAAAAAATATTGTAATTCGGGTCGTTAGTTCCTACTGACATGTGTTTCTAGAATAGGAATGTTAGCCTGTTGGCTAACTGTATGAAGTCGGATGAGAGTGAAATGTAAGAATCTATAAGAAGGAAGAACCCAGGTTGTGTGCGGGTTACTTAATTTCTCACTCACTCACTTCTAGATCAGTTGCACTCTGTTAGTTTTATGAAGGTGAGATTGTCTGGGTTTCTTAGGATTTTGTTGTTGTTTCTTAGCTAATCTGTCAGTAGAGAGTCAGCTAGTTTTTTTGGTAGAGAGTTGAAGAATTCTGCAACTGAGTGCGTAGAAGCATAGAAAGATTAAGTTGATCTAGGTTGTGTGTGGATAAACAGTAGAGGTAAGAGTTAATCAAAGTCGTATAAGAAGTTGAGTCTATCTACGGTGTGTGCGGATCAAAAGTAGAGTCAAGTAGAGAAGAAACAATGACAGAAGACCAGAGAGCATGTGAGGAGAGATCTAGAAAAACTTAATGCATAGACAAAGTGAAGAAGTCTACAACAAAGTCTACAACTTAATGAAGAAGTGAAGAAGATCTAGAACAAAGTCTACAACTTAATGCACAGACAAAAAGGTGCCATATATTTCTCATGCCAAATGAAGAGCACATATGTGGTTTTTCCTGGATGAGTTTCCATGTTAGATACTATGTGTAATGTGTAAATGATAAATATATCATGTCACATGTATGTTGCTATAAATAAATGTTTATGCATTTTCTTACAATTGAGTTATATGCATTTGTAACATCGTGGTAGTTGGAATTGACTATACTCCATGATATTTACTGTTATAGTATATGTTGGTGGTTGGATAGAATCACATCTTAATTGTGCATAATCAGTATAAGGATTACACCCACCGAATTCTCTCGAGCGCCTTGGTAGAACAACAAGGGAAGAGAAATCCCCACCCAACTGCGGAAACTTGGTTCTAGTAGTTACCCATAAAGAAATATATCTCGGGTGATAATACATCTGCGCCATATGTGCTATCGATTGGGCCTTTCTATACCAGCCCGATATCGTGGGATTTTTTGCACACAAATGGGAGGGGATGAGCCTGGTTCGAACGATCAACAAATGGTTATGTTGCTAGGACCATAAATCATTTTGGTGAGGGATATGTTGTGGCATCCGACAAAGCCTGAAATCCAAGATTGGGTGGATTTTAAAGCATTAGAATTTGCGCAAGAAGAGAGTAAAGGATCCGGTTGAATCCAATAGAGTGGTTGGGCCAATACATTTATACGGATATTCATGAGATTTTATTTTCTGAGTTTCCTATTGTGTTACATGAGTTGTTATCAAAGTTATCCACCCAACAAAGAAATATTTTCAAGGAGGAGAACCAACAGAGTGGATCCCTTAGATGATTCGGAAACTGAAAAGTGTTAGCAACCCTGTGTCGAGGACTATTGATTTTTGGGTAGATAGTATATTGCAACGTTATATTATTGAGTTTGTTGTCGACACGATAAACTCATATAGTGATGTGGAAATAAAAATTTTCCAAGAACCCCAAGGAAGATACATGTCATCTTTGAAAAATTGGATAAAGATGCTCGTATGCGAGAAAGGAATCCTGAGAATGTGGTGTTTAGAAGAACCGTGCATAGTAAATTGGACATGTCGCAAATGAAGTGTGAAAAATGGAGAAACCAAGATGAAATGTTCCCTAGTGATAATGGAACTAAACTAGATGTTGGATATTTGAGAAGTGGAAGAAGATTTCGATCAGTAAAGAGAAGAAAGACTATGACATGAAGAGGAAGATGTAGTACAACCGAAGGAGAAGACTACGAGCTCATGTCGCACGTTGACAAAGGTTCTTGCGATGAAGAAGAGGAATATCATCCAATATCATAAGGAGGAGAAGAAGAAAAATCTTGAGACCCAAAGCATGAGTAGGATACCCCTACAAACCCATGCACATCGCTAGAGGTAAGATCTAGAAACTCGTCTCCAAGTGGTTTTGTAAATACAAGTAGTACTAATGCTATGAATAGAGGAAAAGGGAGCCTTGCTAGTAAAATTTTTTTCCCAATAATACCAATAGTTAACATAATGGATAGAGACTATATTAAGTTGCTGATATTTAATGGAAATGGGTTAGAAGACCCATAGAAACATTGGTTTCTTTGTGAAGCTGTGTGGACCATGTGTCAGGTCCAAGATGAAGTGATAAAGCAAGCACAACTGATCACAACCTTGCGACGTCGTGCAATAGATTGGTATATGAAGTTTTCTATAGTTCTAGTGGGAGTTGTGCAAAAAAAAATTGACCAAACACTACAATATTTGAACCTGAAATCCGACGACAGAATCTGAAGTCATCTGACATTTCACACGGATGTGTCGGACAGCAATCAATCTACAGAATGCTGACAACAAAATATTTATAGCTCCATTGATTATCCGACACTTGGGAGTCAAAATTCTGACGCTTGTAGTGGTGGTTACCCGACACTTCCGTGCCGGATAGGCGTCAGCTTTCCGACTCTTGTAGTGGTGGTTATTAGACACCTCCATGTCGGATATTTGACATATGTGAACCAAAAACAAGTTGGATATCCAACTCAGATGCGTCATATTTCCGACGGTCAGTATAGATTTTTTTGTAAAAAAAAAAAAAAGGTTTACATGATTTTAAATTTTATGGTCCCATACTTTTAACGGTAACTATGTTCAAGGCGTTGAATATCCGACGCATGTCCATTATAAATATAAATTTTTTTAAACATTTCGACATGTTTGTTGTAGAAGTGACAGACAATTGCGAAAATTATTTGTTCCTCGACGGACCTTTCCAGGAATAGTTTTATTCTTCAACGGGTGGTTGTGGGAATTTTTTTTCATCGATAGATAGTTTGCCAGGAATTTTTTATTCTTCGACTTATCTTCGTTTGACAAAGCCTTGATGCGTGGTTGATGCATGGAACTTGATTTTTTAAGAAAACTAGTTATATTCATTAACGAAGTTTATGACAAAATCTCAAATAGATTAAATATTCCAGATCCAAATGAAGACAACCGACAATTGCTTGCTAGACTATGGGATGCAATGAAACGAAGGGGTGATGGAAAATTTTATTGTTTGTGTACTCAATGCAGGGGATTTAAGAGGAGAATAATATTGATCTCAACAGCCACAAAACATTGCAGGGAACATGGACATGCTGAGGGGGTAACGAATATCGTCCATTTGTAGGTTTAGCATTATAAACATTATTATATTTGTTTTTTTTGGTAATTGTATGTATTATTTTTTTTCATATATTAATGTATATCTATTGATGTTTCCATGTATTTATATTAAGGGAAAGACACCCTATAGCATGTCATCCAGAGGAAGTGCTTTCAGAACAAGTTCAGGATCAGGATCATGTAGCGTGTATGTTTAATGGAGAACAAGTGAATGATCATATTGAACAAGATGATCATGCCAATGATGTAATTGAAGATGATGGTACAAATACATTGATCCATGATTCATTTAATGTTAGAATGGATGATGATGATGTTGATAATGAAAATGATGATGAATTTGATGATGTTCACGATATACCTCTTCTCGATAAGGCATATGAACCCCTTTATGAAGGCTCCAAAACAAATCTTCTCTCTACTATATTGTTGATAATGAACTTGAAGGTTATGAATGGTCTTTCAAACATTGTAATCACACGTATGCTAAGGTATCTAAAATAATCCATCACATATATAGGATTGTGATAAAGTTTATTTTCATTCCTCTAATAATTGTATTGTTAACTCATTATTGATCATCGTACGGATGAAGCGTGTTTCGTTAATATTATTTATTTATTACATTAACAAAAAAAAATTTGTAGCTTAATAGCTGATTTTTTGTTACCACCATCAAATATTTTACCTCGCACATTTCAAGATTTATCTTCCATCATGAAAGAGATTGGAATGCATTATGAAGCAAGTCATGCATGCCCCAATGACCATGTTATATATTATAATCAGCATGAATTTGCAACAGAATGTCTGGAATGTCATGTAAGTATATATCGTATAGATAAAGTAACAAAAAAGGTGCCTCAAAAGGTTCTTCGTTATATTCCCATCATTCCACGTTTGCAACGATTGTTCAGGTGCAAAAACATAGCGTAATTTATGGATTACCATGCCAAGAACAGAAGTCAAGATGATGTTATCCGAATGCCTACAGATGGTACTGCTTTTAGAGATATTGAGGAAAAGTGGCCTCACTTTAAAGAAGAATCACGTAATCTTAGGATTTCTTTGGCGGTAGATGGTGTTAATCCATTTGCACAAATGAAATACATTTACACGGTATGGCATATTTTTTTTATCAACAATAACATTCCTCCATGGTTGTCAATAAAGAGGGAGCACATAATGTTTTCGATGATTATTCCAGGATTTATTGACGAAAACTGTTTTATTTATAATATAGTTGTGGCATCTCATTTTTCATAATATGTATCTTAATTTCATATATATATCTATTATTTTACTCTTTTGCATGGTTTATATATCTTAATGGTTCTCGTAATGATATATTTTATATGTTCTTTAAATTATGAATCAGGTAAGTTCCAAGTCAAAGATATGAATGTATACATCAAACCTCTTATAGATGAGCTACTGAAGTTATGGAATGGCATAACTATGTATGATGTATCTAGACCAATACGACAAAGGAAATTTCAATTCCATGCAATATTTGTATGGACAATACACGATGCCCCTGGGTTAACTTCATTTTGTGGTTTGTAATTTTAAGTTCCACTTCAATC
>LPNX010593175.1:126246-138623 GCA_001517045.1 Pseudotsuga menziesii | reverse complement strand
GAGCATATACGTCTTTGTTCAGGAGATTTACACCTTTCTTTGATTTTAATGGTTATTGTCATTAAACAGTTGGTCAAGAATGGGATGCAATTCATTTATACATAACAAACAATCTTGAATAGATGAAGGTATGGATTGAACGATGCGCACAATTGGGTCATGGAATATCATGGAAAGGTGTGGCTTCATTGGTAAAAGAAGTACAATGCAATGGAGATAACAATATAACAGAAAGGGAAATCGATTTGGCATATGGTGTAAAAGATAAAATGGCAAGTATATAATTAATCAAATATCCCTCTAAATCTTTTATTTTGTTTGATACTTATTGACGTACATATTCCTTTCTTCCATGTATTGTTGCATAAGGACTTATTGGTTGTGTAATTTTTTCATGTATTGCTTATTGTAGGTAAAACACCATAAGGATATGGTCTGCAATGGAGGTAGATATCGGATCAAAAAACTGGATGAAACAAAGAAAACATCAGATTCTGGGGTTTTGGCTATCTTTGAGGTTACCAATGTTTCATCTAGAACTAACAGACATCCAGAAGTATCATAAAATCAATACTATGGGTATTTGGAATATATTATATAGTGTGACTTTAAATCCTTTAAGGTAGTTCTATTCATTGTCAAATGGTACAGGTTACGATTGAATCAATGTGATTCCAATAGAACTATTATTGAACATGATAATGGATTTACCATGGTAAACACAAGGTTGTTTGAGCCAGGAACAGAGCCCTATGTTCTTCCAAGCCAATGTGAACAAGTATTTTACTCAGAGGTTCCAGGTAAAGCAGGCTGGTCGTTTGTTGTGAGACATGATCCAAGGGGAAGGTCGATAAAGTATAACCTAGATGATGGTAATGAAGAGGGTTCTCTGGAAGAAGAATATGATGACGAAGAGCATGATCAACTTGATTTAGCTGACGATGATGATACAATAGAAGATGTCCAAGGAATAGTTGAATCAGATGATGTAGTAGACAATGCCGTTGAATATTATTCCGACGATGACACAATGAGCATAACTAATGATGATGACGAACATGATATGGCCAATCCCTACAATGTTGACACAGATGATGATACAAATTTTGAATCATCTTCATCATCATCTTCCTCATGATGATGATACTCATCATCAACATCATCATCATATTCATCCTCATGATGATGATAATCATCATCTTCATCATCGAGATCATCATCATCATCATAATCATGATCATCGTCATAATCATAATCATCATCTGCATCAACATCATAATCATTGTCATCATCATCATCATCATCATCATCATTGTCATCGTCAACATCATCATTGTCATCATCACCATCATTGTCATCATCATCATCATTGTCATCGTCTTCATCATCATCATAATCATCGTCATCATCATCATCGTTGTCATGATCAACATCATCATCATCATCATAATCATCGTCATCATCATCATCGTTGTCATGATCAACATCATCATCATCTTCATCATCATCGTCATCATCATCATCATCATCCTCATGATGATGATAATCATCATCATCATCATTAAGATGATTATCATCAATAGAATCATGATCATCGTCATAATCATAATCATTGTCTTCATCAACATCATAATCATCATCATCATCATCATTGTCATCGTCTTCATCAACATCATAATCATCACCATCATCATCATCATTGTCATCGTCGACATCAACATCACAATATTCATCATCATCGTCATCATCATCATCGTCGTCGTCGTCGTCATCATCATCATCATAATCATTGTTGTCGTCATCATCGTTGTCACGATCAACATCATCATAATCTTCATCATCATCGTCATCATCATCATTTTCATCCTCATGATGATGATAATCATCATCATTATCATTAAGATGATCATCATCAACAAAATCATGATCATTGTCATAATCATAATAATTGTCTTCATCAGCATCATAATCATCATCATCATCATTGTCATCATCTTCATGAGCATCATAATCATCACCATCATCATCATCATTGTCATCCTCGACATCAACATCATAATATTCATCATCGTCGTCATCATCATCATCATCATCGTCGTCATCATCATCATCATCGCCGTCGTCATCATCATCATCATCATCGTCGTCATCATTTTCATCGTCATCCTTGTTGGAGACATTTACCATCATACACACTCTTTTGGTCAAATTGGCCTAGTTAAACCACTATCCTAAGTATAATTGACATTAATTGACATCAGTGGAGCATTAATTGCCATCATCCAGTCACACCCACGCCTACCTATAGTCAAGGAGGATAACTTAGCCTTCTCCTACAGTCAAGGAGGCTAACTGGAGCACTCTGGGGGTGATCTGAGTGACATTAATGCACCTAATTGCTAACTAGTGGTTACAATCAGTTCAACCAGTCAGTTAAGGCGCCTCCTATCATTAAATATATTATTTAATGATCTGGAGTCAACAAGGCACCTCCACCAACTTTTGATGGTCAGTTCAGCTTCAGTTAACCTCATCAGGGTTCATTGAAGTCATGGAGCACTAGCACTTGATGGTTGGCTTGCTATGACATGTGTTTAATCTCCTTCAGTTGAGATTCATTCATTTATTGCACTCCGACTTCAGTTAGGGTTTGGTGAGTCAATTATGGTTTTGGTCAAGTGGTTAACTGTGTGTGAACAAATGGTTGAGAGTCAGTTAAGCTAGACTCACTCATTGAATTCAAATTGTCTCCTTAGGTATTTGAATTCTTCATGGAGTTAAGCTATTTCTTAACATTGGTATTGTAACCATTCATTGTTTATTAAATATACAAAGAGGAAACCAATTCCGGTTCTGATTAACACCATTTCATGAGTATTTGTTGATTATTCTTTCATGAGATTGATTCTTAGTTCCTAGAACATGTGCAAGAATTAATATGGTATCAGAGCATATGGCGGGAGGAAGATCTATCTCTCAAAAAAAAAAAATTTGACAGATTTCTCCATGAAAAGTGAGCAATAGCTCAAAATTCCAGCACTACACTAGAAGCCAAGGCTTACCACTCAATATCCCAAGTAAATAACTTGTTGATAAAGCTTGCTTGATTGACTATGCTGGGTGTGATGAAAGCCTAGAATGTGCAGGTTGTCTGACCTTATTTTGCCCTTTCTGTTTTGATTTTTAGGTTTCTATAGGTGAAGCATTCGCTATATCATATCCATATGGCCTCCTCAGTACCTCTCTTGACTCCATACAATTTCCACACATGGAAAAATAAAATGGAGGTTTGGTTGCACTCCAAAGGACTCCATAGAGTCGCCATGGACACTGAAGTTGAGCCTGGATCCGCCATAGAAAAATCAAGATTCTTGAACAAGAAGGATGAAGCCTTCGGTTTCTTGTGCCTCTCTATTTTGAAAGACCTTCTCTTCCATCTTACAGATCTGAAGGCACTGAAATAAATATGGGACAAATTGGAATCTCTATATGGAAAGCATGATGACTTGAGAGTTTACCAACTCGAAAATGAACTCATGTCTCTCCAACCTTCCAATTTCGAGACTCTGAATGATTTCTTTACAAAGTTCAAGCATATTGTTTTCCTCTTGAAGCAATGCAAAGTGGATAAGGAGGATGATCAGCTCATCCTATCCATCCTCTCCAAAATCGGGGCTGATTATTTAGTTTTTGTTTCTACATTCCATGCGGGGAAGCTCACAACCCTTGGATGGAAGATGCCTACACTCAATGCCTTCATTGAGTCCCTAACTAATGAAAATGACAAGCTTGTCCAGATGGGGATCATCCAATATTCCTGTGATCAAGCCCTCCATGTCTCAGGGCCCAAAGATTTGAAGGGTAAAGGAAAGTAGCAGAAAAATCAGAAAACTAAATTTGATGCTCCCAAGCCTAGAGTTGAAAATCAGCAGCATGATGAATCTTTTGGCTCAAGGAAGAACAAAGGAAAAGGGCACAATGGGAAAGAAAAAGTCAGGTGTTCTTACTACAAGAAGGTTTTTCACCCTGAACATGCCTGCATGAAGAAAAATATTGATGAAGCAACCTCTCTCCTTGAGAGGAATCACATCAATATTCCGGAGAGCTTTCGGAGGAGAGATCACCAAAATCGGGAACCACAGCATGAGAAAGGTCATGCCCTCATGGAAAGCACTTCGAAGTCCAAAGCACTGCTGATTGATAGTGGAGCTTAGAATCACATGATGGCTGAAAAATACTCCTTTTCATCCTTGGAGACTGGAAAATCCATCCCCATCCACATGGGAGATGACTCCACCATAATTTCCAAAGGACAAGGTACTATAGATCTAGAAAATGGTTTTTTTTCTAATGTTTTGTATGTACCATATCTAGCAGAAAATATCCTTAGTGTCTATCAGATGACACATACAGGAATGTCTAAGAGTCTCTCTTTCAGCCCAAATGATGTTGAGATAATAGAAATTGCATCCGGGAAACTCATTGCAAAAGGCCTTACAAATCATCATGCAAAAGCCTATGAGTTCTCTCACTTTGTTGCGGATGTAAAGCCCACTTCTCTGCTAATTCATGGAAATGAGGTTAGTAGGATGTGGCATGAAAGGTTTGGCCATGTTAATTTCAAACATTTGGAGCAATTATAGAAAAAATCCATGTTCGAAGGCCTTCCGGTCATCAAGGCAACCACGGGAGTCTGCAAGGGCTATGTGATTGGAAAACACCCTGAGAACAAGTTCGATCGAGGGAAGGAAAACCGAGCTACAAGAATATTGGGGCTGATACATTCTGATATCAGCGGTCCAATGCCTATCACATCCATGAATGGATCAAGGTACCTCCTTACTTTTATTGATGATTTTTCAAGGTATACATGGGTTTTCTTTCTCAAAAAGAAATCAGAAGTATGTGAAAAAATTTCCGAATTGAAGGCCTTGATCGATAATGCCTCTGGGCTTAAGATCAAGATCTTGAGATCTGATAATGGATGGTCAGTAATGAGTTTCTATAAATTTTATCCCAAAGTGGTATTCAGTTTCAACATTCAATTCCCTACACTCCCCAGCAGAACGGAGTAGCGGAAAGGAAGAACTGGTCTCTCAAAGAGATGACCACCTGTATGTTGGAGTCAAAGAAGCTTGATGCAAATTTGTGGGCTGAAGCCATGCATGCTGCAGAATACATTAATAACAAGGTGCCACATTCATCACTGAAAGTAAAGACTCCTTTCGAAGCATACTTCGGACACAAGCCAAATGTGTCGAACCTACGGGTGTTTGGGTCCACTGCATGGGCCCGGATTCCGCTTGGTAAAAGAAGGGCTTTGCAACCGCAGAGCATAGAATTTCTACTTATTGGGTATCCTGATAAATATAAAGGGTTAAATCTTCTAGATATCAATACCAAATAGATCATCATCGAGAGAAGTGTCAAGTTTGATGAGCCTCTTCAGGAGGTGGAACTAGTAAAGGAGAAAACTATTGAATTTCCTTCCTATTCCACTGAATATTTGGATGATGAAATTGGGGGTGATGACCCTGATTTGGATCCTATTATTTATGATATCAGTGTGTAGCAATCATAAAATATTTAATCAGAACCTGAAGTGAAAAATCATCTTCCTACATGGGCCCAACAGACACTCTCCTCCGCAGGAGACAACATTGGAAATACGGATGATCCAAGAAGAACCCGGTCTGATTTCCAAAGAGCAGGTATTGCGCTCTATTGTTCTGATAATTTTATTTCCAAAACATAATATTTGATGATTAGTTCAGATCCAAAATCCTACTACCATGCTCAGAATGATCCGATATGGCAAGTTTCCATGGATGAAGAGATTAATTCTCTTCAAAAAAACACTACTTGGGAGCTAGTTTCTCTTCCTCTGGGAAGGAAATTGGTTCAATGCAAGTGGGTGTTTCAGAAAAAGGTTGCTACTGATGGAATAACCTAAAAATATAAGGCAATTATGGTAGAAATTTTTTTCTCTTAGGTCCAAGGAGTGGACTACCATGAGACCTTTGCACCGGTTGTAAAAATGGACTCCATCCGCCTTGTTTTGGCTATTTCCGCATCCAAGCACTGGGAGGTGCATCACATGGATGTTAAGTTAGACTTTCTACATGGAGATATTCATGAGGAGATATACATGAATCATCCTGAAGGCTACATCACTGATCCATCTTTTGTTTGCAAGCTAAAGAAGTCACTATACAGGTTAAAACAAGCCCCAAGAGGGTGGTATTCCAAGATGGATGCCTTCCTTCTCTCGCAAAACTTTCAGAGATGAAGATCAGATCCAAATGTGTATTTATAGCAGAATTATGGTCATATAATTATCATTGTTTTATATGTTGATGACTTACTGATCACAGGTAGCACAATTGCCTCCATTTCAGCCATCAAAACTGCTCTCCACAATGCCTTTGAAATGAGTGATTTGGGGCTTCTAAAACAATTTTTGGGGCTTGAAATCGAGTAAAATTCTGATGGGATTATGGTCACTCAGTACAAATACATTTCAGACCTATTATTCAAGTTTAACATGGCTAAATTTAGGCCTACACCATTCCCTTTCCTTTTAGGGATCAACCTTGAAGAAGGAAAACACACACCTCCCATGGATTGCACTATCTATCAACAACTGATTGGTAGCTTGTTGTACTTGACACATTCTAGGCCTGATATTTGTTATGCTGTGAATGCTGTATCAAGATACATGTAGTAGCCTCATGATATTCATTTTAATATAGCCAATAGGATCCTCCGGTACATTTAGGGAACCAAGACCTATGACATTCACTATGCTGTAGACTTTGAGCTAGAGCTGGTTGGATACACAATTTCCGATTGGGCGGGTGATTCTATTGATAGGAAGTCAACTTCCAGATATGTATTCATGTTTGGTGGTGGACCTATTTTCTATTCAAGCAAAAATCAGGCTGCCATAGCACTATCTTCAGCAGAGGCCGAGTATCGAGGAGCGGTGAATGCTTGCATCCAAGCAGTTTGGTTGCAAGGCATTCTTTCAGAGTTTGATCTTGGTATAAATTTGCCCACTATCCTCTTTTGTGACAACCAGAGTGCTATTAAGATATCCATGGATCTAGTTACCAGGAAGAGGACCAAGCATGTAGAGATTCACATGCACTACATCAGGGAGCCAGTGCATGGCAGGACCATCATTCTGCAATACTGCCCGACTAATGAGCAAATTGCAGACATATTCACCAAGAGATTTTCAGAAAACAAGTTCACTTACCTTCATTCATTGTTGGGGGTGAGTTCATCAGGGTGATCCAAACTACTTTCAGTGTTCAGCTTGAGGGGGGGGGGGGGTTTCCCACTGGGTTTTCCCTCTTTTCCTCACTTAGTTTGTTTTGAGCATTGTACAGGGTGACCTATGGCCTTAGTTTCCAGGGCCCTAGCATTTTATGCATCTATGTTTTCTAACTTTTCCTGAGTATAGCTTAAGGGGGGGTGTTGGATACATTTACCATCATACACACTCTTTTGGTCAAATTGGCCTAGTTAAACCACTATCCTAGGTATAATTGACATTAATTGACATCAGTGGAGCATTAATTGTCATCATCCAATCACACCCATGCCTACCTATAGTCAAGGAGCCTAACTGGAGCACTCCAGGGGTGATCTAAGTGACATTAATTCACCGAATTGCTAACTGGTGGTTACAATCAGTTCAACTAGTCAGTTAAGGCACCTCCTATCATTAAATATATTATTTAATGATTATTTATTATTATTTAATGATCTGGAGTCAACAAGGCGCCTCCACCAACTTTTGATGGTCAGTTCAGCTTCAGTTAACCTCATCGGGGTTCATTAAAGTCATGGAGCACTACCACTTGATGGTTGGCTTGCTATGACATGTGTTTAATCTCCTTCAGTTGAGATTCAGTCATTTATTGCACTCCAACTTCAATTAGGGTTTGGTGAGTCAATTAGGGTTTTGGTCAAGTGGTTAACTGTGTGTGAACAAATGGTTGAGAGTCAGTTAAGCTAGACTCACTCACTAAATTTGAATTGTCTCCTTAGGTATTCAAATTCTTCATGGAGTTAAGTTATTGCTTAACATTTGTATTGTAACCATTCATTGTTTATTAAATATACAGAGAGGAAACCAATTTCGGTTCTGATTAACACCATTTCATGAGTATTTGTTGATTATTCTTTCATGAGATTGATTCTTAGTTCCTAGATCATGTGCAAGAATTAATAATCCTCATGATGATGATAATCATCATCAGCATCATCATCATCATCATCACAATCATTATCATCATCATCAGGATCATCATCATCATCATTGTCATCGCCGTCATCAACATCATCATCATCATCAACATCATCATCATCATCAACAACATCGTCATCATTGTCATCATCGACATGAACATCATAATCATAATCATCATCATCAACACCATGCTCACATGCTCACATGCTCAACTTTTCAATCATCCTTCAAAGACATATTTTCATTTATCCAAGACAGGGATGTGTCGTTATGTAGATGGTTCTTCCCTCATTAATGTGAAGGTTCTTTATTCAAGTTAGGATATAATAAAAATATCCTAATACTATTATGGCAATTTATATAATATAAAATAACATATAATAAAAATAAAATACATATAATATAAAATAATATATAATAAAAATAAAAAACATATAATATATAATAATATATAATAACAAATGACAAGTGTATTTGGACATTGCCGCAACTCGTTTTGGACAGTTTAGTTCAATTTGGAGTTTTTTTTGAATTTGGGAGTAGGTTTGCTGGAGCATAGGGTTCAGAATTGGAGCTCACGGTTGATAATTGGAGGTTAGGGTTGAGAATTGGAGCTCACCATTCATAATTGTAGCTCACGCTTGAGAATTGGAGCACACGGTTCACATTTTGGAGTTCCAGTTTTGGATTTGGAGCTCATGGCTCAATGGGTAAGCATCATGACCTCCTTTTTTTGGGCATGCCATGACAATGCTTTTTGGGCATCCTGTGACAAGGGTTTTTTGGTGACAAGGGTTTTTTGTGCACGCTGTGATGTTTTCTCCTTTGTGGGACAAGCTTGAATGCAGACAGACCCTTCCTCATTTAGTGGGTTATTCAGGGATTCAATTGTGAGGACCCTGCAGCAAATAATTAATCAAAATACATGATATAGCAGCAAAACTCAAAATCACTTTTATATTAATCGCAGACCACTTCGAGGGGGCAACCTCCTTTGAGCAAGCTCAATACAAAATAACTTCACGGTGCCTTCCTTGGCCTCAACACACACTTATATACTAAAAATAGGCACCAATACTATGGGTCAAAACCATGGGCCAATATAAACTATGGATCAACAATTACTACAGGCGGCTTACAAAGCATATGCTCCCAACAACAATAACACAAACTATGGATCAACAATTACTATGGGACGACTTACAAAGCATATGCGTCCAACAACAATATACCAGCACGCTAAAGAGAAGGATTGACATGGGTTCCTAACATCAATTTACAAACCTTCTTACCTTACAAATGAGAAACTTGTTGTTCAGGTCATGAACTTAGAATAGGGCTTCACGCCTCACCCCCTCTCGTATATGTGAGTCACTATTATAGCTGTTTAGGTCATGAACTTAGAATAGGGATTCACGCCTCACCCCCTCTCGTATCTGTGAGTCACTATTATAGTGATCATTCATTTTTTAGCACATCTATAGATGTAATTACGCAATTTCTCTAGTTTTTCACAGACAGGCTTATCAAAGAAGTACTTCGAAGAGACTAATTATCGGGACCTATCGAACGGTTAAAATAGAACTAGGAAATTGGGGCCCCTAACTACAACTAGTAAAACCCCTCTTAAGGTAAGGAAGGTCAGACTATCTTATGGGAATAATAAGGGAATAAATACTTCCACAATGAGGAGGTCTTACTTCACAAGGAGGTATTAATTCACCAGACCAGTTCATCCTCATATTCAACCGGTAAGGTCAGATACTACAGGGAATAGAAGCCCTTAATATTTTAGAAGGAAAGAGAAATAAGGGGTAGGGGTTGAATTTCATGTTTCTAGCTCAGGAAAGTCATAAGGAATGAAAGGAAAGTAATAAATAAAGTAATAAGGGGGTTCCAATCACCCGCCACACCACAGGGTACCCGTTCTGGCGGTGCCAATAAAGAGCAGGTCTTAAGGCAGAGAGCGGTACCATATCTAGGGAACAACCTTGGATCAATAAAAAAAATACCATAGGGAACAGATCCTCTCAAAGCTAGGACCTTGAAAAACACACTAGTTTGGGGCCCAAAGTCCTGTTAATATCATCGTTAAACAAAAACTGTCCATGAGGACAGAGTTCAAGAACTCTGTCCACATGAACTATATCTCACAAAATATATGATTTAGGAATAAGTCCTTAGTTTTCAAGTGTGAACTAATTATTTTCCAACTATGAATTAATTATTTGAGATCATATTAGACTCCTTAAGGATATAGAGCCATTGGACTGGCTTATAATGAGTAATGGGTTTTAAATTTAAGTTATGAAAAACAATAATGAATCCAATAGCAATTTATTATGAAAGTAAAAGTTTAGTATTTGGTTAGGAGATTTTTATCACTGTATTCATAGTAATAAATTGTTTGTATTAAATCTATCAAAAGAAATATGTGGATGGTGTCTTTAATAGTCAGGAAGATTATTTACATTTAATTGTAATTTGTTTATAAGACTTATCATTATTCCATCGAGATGTTTCCTTTCAAGGTTGTGTATGTTAGGAATAGTTACAAAATAACATACATTAACTATTCCCCTAACTTTTAGAACTCAACCCTAAATTAAACCCCTTAGTTACTTCGAAAGAAAAATATTTACAAACACAATTCTCATACTGATTTGGTAAAAATATATCCATATAAAAGTCAATCTTTGACCTATTAGCTGAGCTAGAGAAAAATTGGAAACTTCTGCAATGTCTCCTATTAAATTCTAGCCTTTAGTGCCGTGAAACTGAGTTTCCAGAATTTTTGTAGCATTTTCCCCTGTTTTACACTGCATGCGCTACAAAAGTTTCACCTTCAGAACTTTTGTAGAATTTTCATTGTTTTTATACTGTTGACACTGCAATAGTTATGAAAACTGCATTTTTTGTGCAAAAAATTGTCTGGACGCTTTCAAACCTTTTCCAAGGCCCTAATACTAAAATTTAAGCATGTTATGGTCTAATTTCATCAAATTTATCTCTTTCCTCAGCAAGAAGTTTTAGATTATGTGCACTGACCTCATATTTCAACATTTGCAACTCTTTCTTCATATTTTTTTTTTCTGCATTAACGGATCTGTTATGCTTATATAAATTTTGAACTTATTTATGTAATGGGAATCTTCTCCTTAGAATCCCTCTAACATCCATCAAAGCTTTTTCATATAGGTCTAGACTTCCATCTACTTCAAACCTATGTTTGATGTCTTCTTCTTGCAACTGAACAATCATCAACTGGGCTTCTTTTAACGGTATATTTACCTTCTTCACCTCTGGATCATCATTCTATGTCTGTTAATATGGTTGTACTTTGGAGAGTTTTTTCTTCTTTGTTTGGATAGATTGCTCAAGTGGATTCTCTGATGTATCTTCTTCCACATATTTTTTCCATTTCATTGCTAATCTAGTCCTAGGTCTCTTAACCTCCACCCTTTCTTCAAAAAAGTCCATCTTTATTCCTTTCATTTTATTTTTACTCTTTTAAAATTCAGTTCTCTCCTCTATATCTATAACAACCCTAGGTTTTTTCTCCATATGAATCTTACCCTTTCTCTACTCCTCACTCGTGTCTTTTTCTCCATCATGTTCTTTGCTTTGAGTAGTTGTTTTTTCTTTTGAGCTTGGAGTACATCTCCTTGCTGAAGGAATACCTAGCACCCTAGGATCATAACCAACAAGGAAAAGAAAAATGTTATAATCCCTACTCATTTTCCTAATCTCTTCAAGCACAACCAATTTGATTAATCCAAAATGAAATAAACTAGTGTTCTACCTTCTTACGTTTCGGCTGCACCTATGTGCCATCTTTCCTAGACTTCTGTACAAATCAAAAGGGATGTCTAAAAATGTTTTTCCAATGAAATGTAACAACAATTTGAAGTGAAATTGATACTATGTCAAATATTCCTTCACATGTAAAAGAATTCCTTATGGCAAATAAAAGTTTCTCATATTTCTCTCACAGCCAAGCTTTGGGTATCCCATGAGTTAAATTTGATCCCTTGTGTTCTTCTTTAGAAAATCATCATAATTTATCAACTAAAACTTAGCACAAGTAGCGGAAGTATGACCCTCTAATGAGATTTAT
>LPNX010593175.1:89855-121825 GCA_001517045.1 Pseudotsuga menziesii | reverse complement strand
TGTAGAAGAAGGGGTGGATGCAGGGCTAGATAGAGATGTGGAAGCATTTCCTGGATCTTCTCGTGTGACTAGCATTGGTTCAATAAAGTGTACATTTTTTGTGAATGAAGAACTGGTTCTAATAAAGATAGAGAGCATTCCAGGTCATTATAGATTGTTCAATTTATTTTTTATAATTTGTGTCTAATATACCTATAATATTTTCTAATGTTCACTAATGATGGCAATAATGTTTTGCAGGAAATGATATATTTTATAAACATCTATATGATTTGTCCTTGGAGATCTTCAGCCCCACCATCCACACAATGTGGAACAAGCAGCCAAAATCTTTAAAGGATGATATGACTAATCACTTGGTTAGCCTGTTCGGAAAAGATACCTTTGATACATTGAAGGTACTACAGAAGGTTGGAAAACATATAAATCATTGTCCGAGACCAATATAGGGTTCACCTAGAAAACAACCCTAGGTATCAGTGCCCTCCAATGATTCCATCTATGGAGTGGAAAGCCCTGGTGGAAGATGGAAAAGAGAAGGGCCTGAGAAAATCAGGAAAGATACCACCAGGTGGAACAGGGAGGTATGCAATTCATTCCAAAATGTAGTGGTAATCCTTATTATTACTAGTTTTTATATCAATTTTGGTACATAGAATAATGTATTTAAAAATTTATTTAGGCTCTTGGACACATCTAAGGCCACAAAGGCAAGAATTGAAAAAATTGGCCAACACAAGCTTGGGCCTGGTAGTTACTCCAACTTGGCGACCCGATATGTAAGTATCGCAAAACCCGAATCCGCATCCAAATATCATACAAATTATTATTTTTCGTTTGTTCTGACAAAAGGATTTAAAATTAATGACATCATGCAAATATGAAGGCTGACCGGTTCAAAGAATTGCCTAGTGCAGATTACATGAAGCTTGGCTTTGAACATGGCTTTGACGTCGTTGTTGAACGCCGGAGAAGCTTGTCTGTGAATACTGCATGATCTTTTGTTGATCCATTTGGTGCCCAGGTATGTGAAAACTATATAGTTTAATGATAATTTATTAATGCTCATGCAATTTGTTCCTTATAAATAAACTAACATAAATTATTTATTCCTTTTTGTGCAGGAAAGTAACGATCCCGTTCATGTCGAGGATGAAGTACATGACCAACCAAACGAATATCATGCTTCTCATCCTGGTAATGAATTTATTAATGTGCTACTATTTTTTATAGACCATTACAGATGATGAACATTAATTCTAATTCTACACAATTCAACTATAGAGCATGTAGCTGCAGATCATAACACGGAACAGGTTGGGCTAGTACGAGATAATGTTGAACATGTTGATGTGCACATGGCAGGTAAAAACACACATTCGTAATGTTTTTTTAATGAATTACTCATATTTATCAAAATATAAATATATTAATGCAATATTTTGACATTATTGCAGAAATTCATTGCCCCTTGCCTAAAGTTCAACCTTCTAAGTAGACTAGTAGGGATACCAATGATCATATTCCTGAAGATGTGACTCTAACTAAATATTTAAAGAGAAGAAAAGTAAAAAGGAAGTGACTAAACAAATTTTCAGTAATTCTTATTTATAAAAAAAAAAATAATGCTTTTTCCTCTGTTTTATGAATGAATGCTTTACTGAATTGTTTACTGATAGTTTTTTTCTGCCATTGACTAAATTAATGTTTTAATGAATGGTTTTTTCAGTTTTTGAATGATTGAATGGTTTAATGAATGTTATAAAGAATGATATAATGAAATATTTTTTCAACTATTGAGTGAAATAATTTGCATTGTAGATGCATTGTTATTTGCATTGTGAAATAGTGAAATAAATTGTTATTTGCAAGTATAGGCATTGGGTTTGGGGAGTTGAGAGTGATGTGAGGGGTGGGGAGGGGCCAAAAGAGATTCCACCTTCACGTGGTTGGTCCTATTTAGTAGAGAATATTAAATTATTCTCAAAATAGAGAGGAGCTCAATGAATGGTAAGGAAGAATACATTAAAAAACATCTATTTCTATATTTTTACTATGTAATTTTCACTATTGCTATTTGACTCCTCCATTGGAACTTGTTGCAGATAGCATTGAGAAACATTTCCATAGTTAAGAGGCAAGAAATGGAGCTTTGATTAGATCGATGGTCTTATATACATAGTATTTTTGGTTATCCATGTTTTATCAGGTGATATATTCTTACTAATTATAATTTTTTGCTTACATAATTTATGTTAGATCATTATATTTTAAATTCCTTGATTAGATTAAGCAATTGAGTGTCATTTAATGTTGCTTGAGGATTTTAAAGAACTCAGTTACTTGAATTGAATTAGTAAATGATAGATGTTATATAACATGTTGATACAAATGGTTGGGCGTGATAGCTTTGGAGATAGATTGTTTGAATACTTGGTCAATTGTAGTAGGATGCATTTATTTTCGCAACACACTCATGTCTTCATTTTATGTTTTCAAGATGCTTTTGAACAAAGAATGGATTGTCTCTACATCATAAGTCCACATTCAACAACCTTTGCAGCAAGAGTTTTTATATACCGAAAAACTAACATTCATTCTTTACTTGTTTATGGATTTTGCAATCCAGCAGATGCAAGATGTGGACAATGGTATACTGTTAAAGTGGACTCTTCAAAGGTTACCTTGGAAAATAGGGCATATCTTCTTCAATGAGCTGAAGTTCGTGTGTGTGCTTTTGATATAGAGACAACCAAGCTTCCTTTCAAGTTCCCTGATGCCGAATATGACATGATAATGATGATTTCACACATGGTGGATGGGAAAGGCTATCTTATTAAAAATCAAGAGGTAAAAACACTTGGCATTGTTTTATACCCATTGGTCAGCCTATCCTTTGTTTTGGGATTTCTTTCAGCTATGTTTCAATATTTTTATTGTTTGCATATTGATGTTGCATTGATTGTTATGAATATCGTTGCTCTTCTTTAGTTTTCCAATTCCTTTTCGTTTTTTTCCTGAGTGTGTAGGGGTGGGGCATTGAAGACTTGGAGTACACTCCAAAAATAGAATTTGAAGGAAATTTCAAAGTAGCAAATGTGCCAAATGAGGTATATCTGCCATTTACTATTTACCCTAATACTATCATTCTGAAAACAAGTATTGATCCCCTGGAAGTTTGCTATGTTTTCCAGATAGAGCTTCTTAGGCGATGGTTCAATCACATGCAAGAATTTAATCCTGGGATTTATGTCACGTATAATGGATATTTATTTGATTGAATTTTCCTTGAACAATAGGCTAAGCACCATGGAATGAAAATGAGTGATGTATGTTAAATTTTTTATCTAATATACTGGCATCTTATGCTTGCTGACTGTTGCTGGATTTTCGCTCAATTCTTAGACTATGTTTAATTGGAAAAGGAGTTTATTATTTAGTGTATTACAATGAATGTATTGATCCACAAAGTGGACATCTCAGGGCCCCAATGTATATTGTGCTCTTGAATCCTTTAGAATTTTTTCTCTACCTCTTAAAATTCCTGCATTGTTTTGCAACCAAGGATAGTTTTTTTACCATCATTATAAATTTTGACCCCTCTATTATCTAGCCACTTCATTTAGCAAGAACAATCTGTGCTTACCTTGGTTGTTTGGAATTTGCAAGAGTGAAGTTAAATATCTATTGTACATTATTAATAATGATTTAAGGTAACATACTCTATTTTTTCTTTGCCTCTTTGCTATATGAAGTGGTTATGTATTTGTAGGATTCAATCTTATTCTATCCCTTCCTTGAGAAAAGCTAGACTATTCTAAAAGTATTCAATGCCTCTTGGTCAACAAGTTTATTTATGTTATTTTTTTATCTTAGTTGTTTCCTTTGGTCCCCTCTGTTTAGAGACTCTATAGGTTCAGTGTCCTCCATCATCACTTATTAAGATTGGGGATGTAAAGCACTCTTTGCATGAGAGCTCTTTCTTATACAGGGAGAAACTTATGCAGATACTTATACAATTAGCACAATGCATATGAAGGATAAACACAATTATTTTGACCCATTTCAGCTTAATCATGTTATAAAATACCACCCTTTAGAACTTTAGTCAACTCAAAATGGAGGTTAGGGACACAGACAATGTATGGGGACTGCTTCATTCCACTTTCCAACTAATAGTCTCACCCAGAGAAGCACTGTGTTGTGTTCAACTAGGAAAAATTGATTGCAAGCAACCTTTCTCCGACTCTCTTGAGAGCCAAGTCACATAAGCCATTTCTAAGTGGGTAAGTTGGGCTTCTCTTGGATTAAACTAGTCCTTCTTCTGCTTCTAAGAGCTCCAGCAAAATATTTTGTGTATGGCCCTTGGTTTATATACAATGTTCACATAGAGACTTACTTGCTATGAACAAAGAGAATTTCTTACTATCCAACCTCATGGGGAAAATTGTAGAATCCAACCAACCAATCTCATGGGGAAAGTTCATTGGGGGACTATCAGCAATGTAAACATCTATGATAGACAAGGAAATTGGGGACTAACAGTACCTAAACATGCAGGCATGGGATTACGTGACCTTTGTACATGAAACCATGTGGTCATAAGTGAAATATTTGGAATTTTTTTTTTAAATCCATCAACTGGCGTCACGTTTTCGATGTTCTTCCGACACTCTGGTCAGGCCATCCGACGGCCGTGCCATGACTCCAACGATTCCTCCCATCAGATGACCGATGGTTAAAGTGTCGGACTGCGTTGGAAGGTCGAATCCTCTAGTGTCGGAGTGTGTTAGATTATCGACACTGTCTAAATTAAAAACCAACGACATTGCCATTTCTCAGACACTTTTGTCTGTCAGACAGCCAACGCTCCAAGGGTCAGAGGACGTCAGAGGTTCGACAGTTTATGCAATTTTGGTTGGCACTTCAGAAGGAATAACGGTCAAGAATCCGACACAATGGTCTGTCGAATCTTCGACCCTTATAATTCGACGGTTGAATATCCAACGTTATGCCACCGACGCCAAAAAAAAGTGTATGTGTCGAAAATGAGATAGAGAAGTGTCGAATTTCAGACATGCAAGGCATAGTATTTTGGGTTGAAATTTTGTAGTGAAATTCAAGTCGGAATGATAAACAAGTTTAGAAAACCAAAATGTGAGTTGTAGTGCATCACAAAAATTAAAGAAATCAAATAGTTACCTACAGAGTCTGTCTAAGACTTTGAACAAACATTTAAGACATTGATGTCTAAAGTAAGGTTTCATATGTCGAACGTATAACACAAGGAATGGTTCATTGTCGTGTTGCTGCCTCACATCTGAATATTATTAATGCAACATAAAATAGTGTCACAAACTGAAGCTTTGGAGACAGCCATGAAGTTAGAGTTCTCACCGATTGGAGAAACCAGTGCAGGAATGATGTAGATTCACTCGCAACTAGGTAACCTTACGCTACAACACCAAGACATTAAGAAGGGGAAAGATATCCAAGAAGAAATATGGTGTACAAGATACAGAACATAAGGTCACCATAAAGATAATTTCCCATCGCTCATGAATTATGTTGCAGTGGGAGCGCCGAAACTGATAAATAACCGAGGGATGAACTGGTGTAGGATATGTTAGACTTGAGGACATTGGTCGGAAGAATGATTGTACTTTCAGAAGATTGTAAGTGCACCGACTAGTCTATATTGTAAATTTTTTAAATCTGTAGAACATGATGATAAGGATTACAAAGCATTCCAACTGCTACAAGAAAAGACAGTGGAAAACTACTTGATGAAGAATGATGAGAATATGCAAGCTAAGTGAGCACAAGATCAATATAAACCTGCTCAATATCCACCAACCCAATATCAACAACTACAATATCCTTAGCTGCAATATCAACAAAATCAGTATCCACCACAACAATAATACCCTTAACCTAGGGGGGGTGGAAATTTTCGGGGCCAAGGAAGACAACAACAAGGGGGATGAGGATTTTGTCAAGGATGAGGCCAAGTCATATGTTATAACTTTGGACAACTAGGAAAATTTGCTCGAGATTATGCAAGTCTTGTGAAGGCATGTTCGTCTTGTAAATCATTTGACCATACTGTCAAACAATGTCCAGAATTGATTATGAAGTAGCAAGCTCGAACAGTGGGAAATCCCAATCCTATGTAGAATCCCAACCCAAATCCTAACCATAACATCCAAATGATTTCCATCAAGCCAAGAGAAGCAAACATTGTTGTCGTAACAAGAGGAGGTGTTGCGATTGGAGCAGATCAAAATACATAGCATGGACAACCGCAGGTGCGATTGGTGGCGCAAAAGAAAGTACCATTCAAATTTTAGAAATAAAAGGAAGTATTTTGGACATGCAACCAGAATTTGTCAACAAGAATCAAGCGTCAATGTATGGGATACCAATAGTGCAAATTCCTAAGCAATTTGACCATCTATTACGAAAGGAACCGACGGGTTAGTAAACTTAAAGAGTTTTTCAAAAGTTTGTTATCGCTAATCTAGAATAAATATGCTATCACAAATTGACAATGCTGATAGAAGAAACTTAGGAAGAGATCTGATCAGAAAGATGAGTCAACCATGTGGGAAAAAAGTCAAATATTGGTCACAAGTTGTGAATGATAGCCCAAATAGGAATATGGATTATATGATTTTATATCTGGGCTCTGATGTTAATATTTTGACAAGACAAACATGTGAAAGCATGGGAAAACTGCGACTGGATCGGTCTCCCATCCATCTCTGGATAGCAAATCAGACGAAGGTTCTACCTATTGATGGACTTACTCAAGTACTTGTTGAGGTGGAAGGTCTGAGAACATATGTGAATTTCAAATTGATTGACATTGTCGATGATACAAACCCATATACTCAGCTTTTAGGGATTGATTGGGAAATAGACAACCAGACCTTCATAAACTTCAAGCAAAGAATATTGTCATTTGAATATTCATAGATAAGAGTGGTCGCAATAACTGATACACTAGAAGAATAGAGATATGTTGAACCAGTGCACAGTGAAGGACAGGTGATTACCTAGACCATATATATAAAATCATTTCTTCAAGAGATCATTGTAAAAATCCAACAACTGATGGAAATATGAGTTAGCGGAGTGTTAGCTCATGTACATCTGAGTAAGGTGAAGCATTAAAAAATTGACAAAATCATATGCATGAAGTATCTATGAGAATATTCACAAGAATTACACAATTTGTTTGATGGGTAGGAGCTGAGGCGAGAGAGCTACCTACATATGAAGGTTTACCTAACCTTGCGTTTTTTCTAGCAGAGTTTGAAGCAAAAGTTATGAAATCGCAAAAATTGTCCTCCTTCGTCTTTTTGTTGAAATATACACCCGCTAGATGGTGGGGTACATATAAAAAATCTATCTCCGAATGGCCGCAATGCATAAGATTGCTAGAAATCAGATTTGGAGAACAGATCAATTACTCTGCTCAGAAATATACAGGATTGCCAAATCCTGTTGAACATATTGAGTATTGCCATGCAACATGACAGGCATATCCATGACAAGAATGCGTTTATCATTTTGTAAATACACTGGATATGATACCAAGGAATTGGTATACATCAGTGGAGCTGCGATGAGGCACTCTTGATTGGGAGGAGTTAGCTTCTAGATTTAAACATACATTTGAGTTTTCAGATGACCATCCTTCGATTCATGCTGCATTGCAGGTCCTGAAGACAAAGATATTTGAATAATTCCATGTTGCAGCGATAAAATTTCATTAATGCAGCGCAGAAATACACCATTGGATGGAATGTTATAATGTGACGGGAGAACCATATGATGATGAACCGCTGGATGTAAACATATCTGAGTAAGAAGGTATGTGCACAGTAGAAGAAATTGGTATTTCTAGCGACCAATTCCTGAGTCCACTCAATATCAAGAAATTTAATATTGGTTAGATAGAAAATCCAAAGTTTTCCAATATTGGATATTATTGGGATGATGAGACTGTAGGAAAGATCACTGGTTTATTGCATGAGTTTCAGGATCTATTCCCTACCAAATTTTTAGAGATGAAGGGGATAGTTGGAGATATGGGAGAAATGAAAATACCTTTGAGGCCCGATGCGAAACCGATCAAGTAGCTACCATACATACTACATACGCACTATAAAGAAAAGGTCAATACTGATCTGAACCAAATGCTAAACATAGGTATTATAGATCTCGTCGAGGAATTAGAATGGATAGGCTTGATAGTAGTACAAGAAAAAAAGGCTACAGGCGAAGTAACAATTTGTGTCGACTTGAGAAAACTGAATGATGCTTGCTTACATGACCTATTTTCGACTCCAGTTATAGATGAAGTACTAGAGAGTGTTGAAGGTCAAGAAATATACTTGTTCACTGATGGGTTTTCTAGTTACCATCATATTAGAATCGTGAAGGAAGACTGAAATAAGACTACCTTTGCAATGGAGTGGGGATGTTTCCAATAAATGGTAATGCCCTTTGGAATTAAGAATGCTCCTACGAGTTTTTCCAGAATAGTAGTTGCTTCTTTTAAATATTTCATTCACAAATTTCTTGAAGTCTACTTTGATGATTGGACGATCTTTGGGATTGTAAAATACTATATTACGAGCCTTAGAATGATGATGGGACGTTGTCATCGGTATCAAATTTATTTAAACTTGAAGAAATGTATCTTTTATGCCATGTTTGGAGTTCTGTTGGAACATGTGGCCTGTCGCGATGGAATTTTTTTTTACTGACTAAAATCACCATCGTTATTGACCTACCACCATGTAATAAAGTCAAAAAATTAAGAGTAACACTGGGACACACTGAACACTACAGAAAATTTATTAAGGGATATGCATAGGTGACTGCTCCGATGGAAAATTTGTTGAAAAATATGACAAGTTCCATTGGACGGCGAACTTCCAAGAGAGTCTGAACACATTGAAGAGTAATATGGCTACAATGCCCATATTTGTATTTCCATACCGAAAAAAGGAATTTCATGTTCATATCGACGCGTCATCTATTGCGCTTGGCATGGTGCTAACGTAACTAGGAGAAGGGTCAATCATCCATCCTATTTCACTTGCTAGAAATAAGTTGTCAACTGTAGAAAATAATTATACCATGATAGAAAGAGAAGGGTTAGAGATGGTATACGCTCTGTAGAAGTTCAGACACTACTTGTTGGGAGGGAATTTCAAGATGTACATAGACCATTATTCTTTGAAATACTTAGTCAATAAGCCAGTGTTGGGGGAGGAGATTAGTCAATGGCTTCTCCTCTTTCAAGAATTCGATTTTGAAGTAATTATTAAACCCGATAAATCGAACTTGGGACCAGACCATATTTCGAGGATCAAAAGCGGTGAAGAACCTACTAATCTGGAGGATAATGTCCTTGATGTGAAATTGTTTGTGATAACCATGTTCGATGATCAGTACAAATATATCATATAAATTTTTAGTATGGGTTATGCGCTAGCTGAATTAACCACTACATAGAAGAAGCAATTTGTTGTGCAAGTTGTAGATTTCCAGCTAATCGTTGGAGAATTGTATAAGATGGGTCCCGGTGAGATTATTCGTTGCTATGTCTTGGAACATGAGCAAGTGATGATATTAAATGAGGCACATGATGGTGTCATAGGACACCATTAAACTGGAAAAGATACGGTATGAAATATTTTACAAGCAGGATTGTGGTGGCCCATCATGCATGGAGATGCCCGAGATTATTGCCGCAGTTGTGACATCTTCCAAAGAACTGGAAAGTCATCGCAATAGGATGAAATGTCATTGGTACCTCAGGTAACATTGTAGGCATTCAATAAATGGTCCATTGAATTTTGTATCCCTATCAGTCCGATAGGGAAGCACACAAGTGCATGCTATATTATTACTATGACTGATTACCTAACTAGATGGGATGAATCAACGTTATTAAAGGACTGTACTACTGCGAATGCTACAAAGTATTTGTTTGAAAATGTCGTGACAATATTTGGTTTCCAAAATATTTTAATAAGTGATCAAGGTACACACTTTTTCAACTAGTTGATTGAAGAACTTACGGAATAATTTTAGATTCAACATAGAAAAACAACGCTATATCACCCTCAATATAATGGTGTTGTCGAGACCTTTAACAAAATCCTGGAAAATGCATTGAAAAATATTTGTAATGTTCAAAGAGATGTCTGGGATCATAAAATTTCCGCATTATTATGGTAATATCGCACGGCTTGTAATAAATTGATAGGCACACTCCATTTCGTTTGGTGTATGGGCAAGAATTTGTGATGCCGATGGAGTACATTCTACTGAATCTAGGAATTATTGCGACCACATAAATGATAGATGTTGATGTTGTCTAGGAAATATTGTTACAACTTGTGCAGCTGGAAGAAGAACGTTTTGTCCCAAGGTATCACCAAAATGTTGAGAAAGAGAGATAGAAGGTATGTCATGATCGAAACATTAAGAACAAGCAGTTTCAGGTCAAAGGACATGTTCTTATGTTTGAAAACAATGTTTTCAAGCATAGGGGAAAGTTAAAAACACATTGGTTAGGATGGTATAAAATCGAGGAAATCACTGAAGGAGGCGCAGTGAAATTGCAAAATATAGATGGAACACCAGTCAAAGGACTGATAAATGGAATTCGGCTAAATCCATTACATGATATCTGTGACTTGATTGCATAAAAAAAAGAGGTTTTTGCTCACAGACTCCTAGTCTACCGCATAAAGAGAACAACATAAAAAGACAAATACAGGTGGCAAGGAGTGCGACTCTATCACAAGAAAAGAAAATCTATCGAAGGAGGAACACAGATCGTAGGGAGTATGACACTGTCATAAGGAATACTGGTATCATAGAAATGAAAGTCGAACTTCATTAATTTTAAAAGCCCGATATATTTTGGTGGCTTGGTTTTGGGTCATGTCAGTCGTTATGGAAATAACCACCACTTGATGTGACAACTAAATATAGACATGCATATAAGTTTCCCTAATTATTCGGATGATCCATCCATGTGACTGAAGGACAGATACCTTCGTATTGATTTCTCACACGTGTGATGCACAAATGTATAAAACAGTTACACGATATCAACCTTGGCACCCAAATTTCATTTATATCTTATTTTCATTCGAGAAGAGTGATTGTTGTCTGCAAATGCAAGAGTCGAAGAGAATTGTTCAGAATATGGTCATTTTGATTTCCAATGCAAGTACATCTGTTGAATATGAGGTTGCAACTGCATCACCTACGATAGTCATGGAAGATACTGTTGGATATGTCCCACCATAGGCCGAGGTTCCACAAGTCATTGAGCAAGCCACTCCAATTGTTGAGAAAGTTCCAGTTTGGCCTTTAGGAAAATCACATGCAAATAGACCAAGTCCATCTGAAACTACATGGGAGAAGCGCACTAGAAATAGAAAGAGGAAAGAAAAAGAAACCATACCACCAACACCACTCCATTAGGAGGAAAAAGACTCAGAAACTAGAAATCTGTTGTTTCCATACATCCCACCAAAATTCTCTCATGTTCCAAAGGTTAGAATCCTATTAGAGAATCATACCACATAGTACCATGGTCATATACACCTATGACACATTTTTATTTGTTTTGCACTTATGTCATATGGTCCAAACCTTGGTTATGTTGGTCAGGCAAGGTATTTTGGTGTTTTGGACGCATTAGTGCACCTAGGTGCCAATATTTGATCATTCTAGAGACACATGCGCCCTCATTTATGAATTTTTAGTCCTTGATGCGCTCTTACTCCTTAAAATAGGGAAACTGGTTGACCAAAGGCACACATGCATGGTATTTTGGTGTTTTGGCTCTTTTGGACCATTTAGTGTTGCCTAGAGCCACTCCCACTCACCCATGCACTTTGTCATGCCTATCATGCTTTTTCGATGTTCACATGGCCATTCGTGATCATTTGAGGTGGTTTGGTAGGTCATTGGTCCACCTAGGGCGGTTTGAGGTGCAATATAAGACTAGCACACATATGCATCCAGATTTCCTCCAAAGGATAACGATTTTATCCTATTTTATTATAAACATGTTCCAGACATATTTACATGTTGGATAGTGATAATAAAATCAATTATTGGCACCATTCCTATGTGTTAATTGTGTTACTTTCACTATTTTTTTGCATAGTTTGTGAATTTATTAAGTTGTGAGGATTCCCGTAGCTCCTAGATATTGATGTGAATAAGATTTTCACAAATCCAAAATAATTTAAGGGATTTATTGGTAGAACCATTGATGTCTAAAGGAGTTAAGGTGTTTAAATATATTCTTCCAAACCTGTGGAAGTTATCCTTTGCTAACCATGACACAAATAAATAAATAAATTTAGTCAAGGAGAACTATGTAATCGTTGTGTGGGATATACCAGATGGGATGAAGAATTTGATTCCAATGGAATGGGAAGAGGGATTGAACAATATGGAATATTATAATTACTATATATTGCACACTTTGGTCGAAGCTCATAAATAAACACCTGTGTCAAACAATTATTACTTTCTTTCCATGGTGGCTACCTATAGCTCGAAAAACCTATCTTTGTCTATGTTGAAATCCTCACAGTAATTATAGGCCTACCATTCGTAGGCATAGATCCAACGCCATTTTTAAGCAATGACCAAGAAACTGTGATATCGACAAGGATTAAAGAAAAATATGGCCCGACTAGAGATAACAGAGGGTTCCTAATATCCTTGATTAATGGCCATACCGTTCACTTCGCTACAAACATACTAGATTTTAAAATGTTTCACAAAATGCGACCAACCTAGTGTACTACGGGTGCAATTGCGCTAGTTGAATTCTATGTGGAGGAAGTTCATATTAACTGGTTGCAGTTCCTGTTGCATGAATTGCTACTAGATGTAGTAGAGTCATAGGAATATGGTAATCCATTCCACTATTCATGGTTGTTAATATTGATTTCATTTGTCGCATGGTCCCACCCACCAAGATACCAAGGGGTAGATCTTCTAGTATGATGTAGAGGAGATCGATACCAGAATATATGGTTCGACGAGGATAAGAAGGGAAAGTATCAGGATAATAATGTTGAATTTTTCATGCATGGAAGGGAACTAAGGCATTAGATAAAGGACCAACGCAGGCTTACAGATGACACTATTCGATGGTTTCATCAAATTATCAAGTTCGACATTAACCCGCATTATGTTAATATACAACACGATAGTACCCGCATCATCAATGGTTGGAAACCCAATTTTTGTTGACAGAAGAGGAAGTTGAGGATATCGTTGAAGAATTGTCGAAACAATGGAAAGTGTTGGATTTTTTCTCTCTCTATCCCTTTTCCCAGGGATCCCTACCCAGGTTCAACCCCTTTTGTTCAACACAAAAAATCTCAAGATATCAACCCAACAAAGCAGAGCTTGGCCAGGAGCACCTGCAATGCAGATGTCATCTCACCTGAGATATCTCTCTTGATGGGTAACTACTAGAATGATATTTCCATAGGTGGGTGGGAGGGCATTTAGTATCTTGGATCTGCGCTAAGGCTTCCAACTAAATATGGGGGTGGATTACTTTTGTTCATTGTGCTTCAAAAACTAAGCTACGACCCAACCTCTCTTATGCAAGTTTAGTAAATAAACAATAGACATGCAGTATAATCATATCCAGTAATACAATGTGACCATTATACATCTATTCATTTGTAAGAAAACCTACAGTCATTCATTTAATGCAAAAATTACACATATACCTAAGCTAATTTCAACATTCACACATATACACATAATATAATGTGCAAACCCATCTTGGCAAAAACCACAAGGTTGTCTTCATCTTGCATGAGGAAATAGATGCACCTTTCGTCTACGCACTAAGCTGCAAACTCTGCTCAATATATTCTTCTCTAACTTTACAGACTCTCCCTCCCTCCTATGCTCTTTGATATTCTATATCTTCTCTTTCTACTCTACTTTTTAAAGTGATTCATACACAGCCTGGATCGACTCAACCTTTCCTACTAGTCTGCACACTCAGCTATAGATACTTTACTCTGATGCACTCAGTGATACAGAGCCATTAACCAAGAAATCATTTTTTCAGCCAATGAGAGTCTACCAAAACTGATGGTTGGGAGAATGTCTAATTGAATTCTAGCTCAAGAGTCTTACTAAGAGTCTAACCCACATACAACTTGGATTCCTTATTTTATATCCCTATTACAGAATCGATACAGATCCCATATGTACTTGATACATACTCAATATTGACTCGATGCAAATCCCATACGTACTTGATATAGACTCAATATTGACTCAATACATACTCTATATAGACTCATTACGGACTCATTTTATGTCGCTATCTCAACCGACTTACTATATCCAGCCAATAGGCTATCTTTCCTATTCTAGAAACACCTAACAGGATGCACTATCAGCTTGACTTACAAAGATTCCTTCACTTGTGTGGTTTCCATCGGCTCTAACTGAGCTCATACCCATGATTGTTAAGGCCTATCACTTTCTTAGCATTATTCCTTACTGTCATTTTCCAGCCATTATGCTATTTGCACGCCTTTTTCTGATGATATTCTATCATACCATCTCATGTCGCACTCCGTCCTTCTATCGTGACTTACTTATATGGTGTAGATTCCCCTTCTAACACCTCCTGCTCCTCTTCTTCTTCTCTTTTACTTCCTCTAGCACAACATCCTTCCCCTTCTCCTTTATTCTCCTTCCTCCTCTCCTTTATCTCTTCTCCATACTTAGGCATAATTCTGCATGAATTCTGCCTTATTCTCCCTAGGACCAACATGCCCCCAACACTCACCTGTGGCTCGTCTTGAGGCACTTGAAGCTATTTCTCCATCTATTGAGTTGCACTGATTTTGTTCTGAAAATATTCTACGATTTTCATCACTTTCTCTGCTTTTGTGCACACTTCTTCCTTTGTCTTCCACATTTGCTCCACTAGGTCAAAACTGACATGTTTCGGCATGAATGTTTACACTTATTCGGCTACATCGCCCACCTTCTGATGTACATGCTAGATGATTCTTGTAACTCTCTCTGATTTAGTTTGCAACTCTTCTACTTTTTCCTCACATTGTTGTTGTTGTGTGCACAACACAGTCATTTGTTGCTAGAATTTTCTCATCTCCATCGCCTTAGCCATTTTCTATGCTAAGGGTAGCTTCTTCATATCATTTCTTACCTACGTGATGTTTGCTTCAAACACAACCAGCTCATTTTCAATATTCTGTGATTGATCACCATCCATTAGTGCTTACCAAGTCTGAGAGACTTGGTCGATAACCTTAGCACATGTTTCTTTTGCTTCTTCTTTTCTCTTCCCAGCCTGAGTTGCTGCATCTCTTTTGCTTTCCAGCACTTCTGGAGGTGTGCCGAGTCTCATTTTCTCTTCTATATTTGTAACTTTTCTCCTAATTTCAATCACTATCTTAGCCAATTGTGATACTTTGGAATATGGTGCCATTTCCTCTATTATTCCTTCTTCTGCAAATTTCTTATAGGAGAGGGCTACTGCTTTGCTGATTTTCTGATAGTTTTCTTCCCATTCCATTTTCTTTTGTTTGGTTTCTTGAATTTCAAGTTTCGTTTTCTTGGTATCTTTATGTGCAACATTCACTTTCGTTTATAGGTTATGATCACGTTGTTTTATTTATGCATTGACAACACTTTATACTGCATATACCTCATTTATGTGCATAGATGAGAAATCTATAATAATCTGGCCATTATCCTTGAAAACATTATTAAAATCTGGAGTGCCTATATCAACAACAGTTTTAGATACTTGTACCATTATTGGTGGGACTGGAACAGGTGGATCATTTTGCTCCATTATTGATGTTTATGATGGGTCTTATGACTTGGGTATTGCACTTGGACAGTCAACAACAATTTTAACATATTCAACTGCTTTACACAAAAATTTAAGGAGATTAGTAACTGTACCTGAAATTTCTTCTTGTCGTTATTCTATGGACTTGAAGCTGGTTTGCATTGCTTTAGTTAATGCCTCAATCATTAGTTGCATATAATCACTATCCATGCTAATGGTATTTTCATTTTTGTCATCCTTCATCTTCTTTTTCTTTCTTCTCGGCTGTACTTGTTCTTCTAGAGGTCCCCCTCACCCCTCATTTTCAGATTTTGGGTCTATTGGTATCGAGGGGGAATGACTTTCTATGGAGTCTAAATCCTCTGGGTGGTTTTCTTCTTCATTTTCCTCATCTGAGTTATCCTCCTATACTTGGTTTTCCTCTTGTTGAAGTTGTCTTCTGGTACTGGAACGCACCATTCCTTTGTTCATTCATTAATAATTCCTTCAATTTCCTTCTTTGTCATTGTAAATTTGATTGGTAACTTTTGACGTTGCAACTGTTGTTGTGGTTGTATGCAAATATGGTGTGGGTCAATCTCAAATTTAACAATGGGGAAAAATCACTGAACAGTGGCATCATCTAACTTATACATGTTCTTCACATGGTGTCATATAGCCTCCCCATGCATAAATAATTCAACATTGTTTTGTTTTTGTTAGTTTTTTAGGTCCTTCTAAAACCAAAGGTTATGATATCTTGCTCCTTTACAGGTCACTGGAAGTTCGAGCCCTTGGTAGTCTTGTGGGTCAGACCATGCTATAAATGAAATCAAAAGTAACAGCCATGAATAGTGAAATGGCCTACCCTTTTCTTGTGCATCGATGGTGTCTTATACAAGCTCGTCCAACAAGAATTAGCACCAATTAATCTGAACTCCTCATGCACAAAGTTTCACAAGTGCAATCGATCCTACAATACACTGGTCTGGGCGTATTTTGCAGATTAACTTGGAGGCCAATACTTTGGTAGCAAAGTGAATAGTGGGATTGTTAATGGTGTGAATCAGAAATCCCCTCTTTCTTCTTCCTAAGTTATACGTTTTCTTCATCCGTGTAGCTATTGTCACCTCTTGATCCTTTTCTAGTAGTGGTGCTGGGTCCATTTCGGCGGATGGTAGGCCTATGATGGTGGAAATTAGTTGAATATCTACAGGTATAGGTTTTTCTATCCATATAACCCCTCCATGAAAAAATAAGAGTAACTGCTTGACATGGGTGTTTATTGGTGTACTTCACCCAAAATGTGGCATATATAGCAGCGATAATATGCCAGATTTCTCCAATCCCTTGGCCCATTCCTTCGCAAAAAATCGTTTAGGTGCCTCAAGTGTGTCCTGCACAATTTCCATGTAGTGTTGGAGGTCCATGTTTGTTTATGGATTCATATCATGATCAACATAAGATAGCTTCTTCACATTGGGAAGAATGTATTTCAATACCTTCACTCCTTTGGGTATTGGTGGCACTAACAGTGGGGTCCTTGTCCTTTTTAGAACTATAAATTTTAGTGCATCCCTGTGTCTAGGTGAGACATAAGGTGGCATCAAATTCCATGTCTCAAAATCCTCCTGTTCTAGCAGGGTTGGTGGTGGAGGTGTTGATTATTTTCCCTTTCTCTTTCTATTACTGGTGCACTTTCCCTATTTGGTCTTAGACGGACCTAGCCTTTCTTTTTCAGATGGTTTACTAGTGATATATTCTATTGGTGGATTAGTCTGTGCATTCGTTGGTGTCGTCCTTGGTGGAATGTAACTAGTAGTGTCTTCCATAATAGGGGTAGGCGATACAAGATTAGATTCAACTGTCCTTGTGTTGGGGATGGAGATGTTCATACTACAACAAAACCAGTTCAGCACTCAGGGTTGTAGGAAGTAGTATCATTCTTTTTTCTCTTGCATATGGGATGAATGGAGTCTTGGCGATGAAGTTTGATAAAATACCCTCACTTACCCTAGTCGTTCTTTGCACGCATGAACAATTAATCAGGAAGGAATCCATCCTTTTAAAAACATGGGTGTACTATGGGATCATTAATTGAATATTTTTACGTAATGACACTACTTATCTGTCACTTTAAATGGTATGTTATAAATCCAGATGGTACCAAAAATCTTGTTGTCATCCCCCACTTTTTTTTACTTTATTAGGTTGTATCAAGCAGGGTAAGGTGTATCTTCACACATACCAATTCCTTCCACTGCACGCATACCTTTTGACTCAGGTATATTTATCTCAGCTAGTATTGCAGCTGAGGGTATTGCAGTTGTTGGTATTGCGCAGGATGATACTGAGGTTGTGATCATTTATCTTGCATCTTCTCATCATTTTCCATTAAGTAGGTATCTATCGTCGTTTCTTATAGTATCAAAAATTCTTTGTAGTCTTTTTCATCATGACCCACTGATTTACAAAATTTACAATATAGACTAGCTGGTGTGCTTACAATATTCTGTAAGTACGGACAGTTTTTGGACTTGTGGCCGCTAGTCTCTCATATTCTACACCAAGGAATTCCTTGGGTGTTTAAAGGATTCAACGCTCCTGCTGTGACATATTTCATGAGCATCGGGCAATTTTCTTTATGGTGTCCATATGTTATGCATCTTGTGCACCATATTTCTTCCCAAAATTCCTTTCCTCTCTTCATGTCCTGGAGCTACACCGTAAGGTTGGCTAGCTACGACTGAATTTGCATCATTCCCGAGCCAGTATCTCCAACCGACAAGAATTCTAATTTCATTTCTATTTCTAAAGAATTTATGTATGACACAATATTCTGTTGCATCAAAGGGGTTCAGATATGTGGTAACAAGGTGTAAATAAACCATTCCTTGTGTTGTACATCTAACATTTGGAATCTCACATTGGCCATCAATGTTTTAAATATTTGGTCAAAGTACCAAACATATTATGTTGGTAACTGCTTAATATCTTTGATTTCGGTGATGCACTGTGATTTAGACTTTGGTTTTCTAAACTCGTCTATCAAACCCACTCAAATCTCATCGAGTGTTTTCGGGACAACTTTTACTGGTACTATGGAAACTTTCATATACCAGTCAATCCCACGAGCTCGCAAAGTCATGATCATCTGTGCTTTCTTGATATTCTCATTCTAGAGCTGTCGCACAGTCCAGATAGCTTCACAAAGGAACCAATGTTGTTCTGGGTCTTCTATCCCATTTCCATTGAATATTGGTAACTTAATGTCAGCTCCAACCATATTTTTGCTGCTGGTAGAGTTGGAACGAAAAATTGGCTAGTCGGACTTCCATGTCCACTATTTACAGTGTTAATATTACTTGTAATTTACATAATTACTTGGAGATAAGTCTCTTGATCTTACCTTTGGTGAAGTATGTGGTGATGTAGGCGAGTTGTAACCACGTTCTTGTTTTGGAGATTGAGTCAACTCTTCTGACTCTTCGTCTCCTTCAGATATCGGTTGGTATTCCTCTTCTTCATCACAAGACCCTTCATCCACATATGATGCAAGCTCGTAGCCTTCTTCTTCTCGATCTATGTTGTAACTCCCTCTCCCTAGCAAATTTTTTCTTCGCTTATCGGACCTGAGTCTTCTTTCGCTTGTTAAAAATACCAACTCTAATTCAGTTCCACTATCCCCTAGGAACATCTCACTTTAGGGTTCTGCTAAGACATATCCACTCTATTTCTATACAGTCTTGTTACATTCACAGAATTCCTTTTTCACATACAAAAATATTTATCCACGTCTTTAAAGATAACATGTAAATATTGCGTGGACCTTGAAAAAAAATTCACTCTGCCTCACTGTATGAGGTTATAGTCTCAACATCAAACTCAATTATGTATCCCTCTAAGATACCATCTGTTAAATTTTCATATGCTTAGCTAAGACATCAGTATTTCATTTCATTTTCATGACAAAAGCATATAAATAGGACCACTGAAATATAGACAAGCACAACCATAAAAAGGGAACACAAAGATTTATCCTGGGAAAACCCTAAAGGGAAAAACCCAGCAAAAGCTTTCTCAATATAGATGCCCCAAAAGGATAAAAGATAAAACCAGCAAGGAGATCAAAGCCTGATCCTCCTCCTTCTCCAGCTACTTCTCTTCTCCACTAATGCGCTATACAAGTGAGAGTGTGTGTCTCAAATGAGGAGCACTACACCTTTATTTATATTCATCCATTCACTTAAGTTAACTCATTTGACATGTAGGCTCGGGTTAAAACATGTAGGCTCGAGTTACACATGTAGGCTCAAGTAACCACACTGGGGTGCTGATGACCCACCTTTACAATTAGAGGGGACTACCTCATGACTCTTATTAGTTCTTCCGATTAGGAGCATCGGGGTACAATGTAATACAAGTGGTTCTCCCGGTAGGACCATCGGGGACCAAAAAAAGATACATATAGAATATTCTTTGAAGTTACAATATTTCAACACTCCCCCTTAATGAGAAGGGTATTCTACAACAACATCATCAACAACAAGAGTAGAGATAGGGGACATCATCAACATCAGTAGGGTAACACATCTATAAATCATTGGAAGCTTTTCAACATCATGTAGTCTTCATCTTCAATCCTCAGTCTTCATCATCAGCAACATATTCAGTCTTTGATCAGCAACATCTTCAGCATTTTGATATTTCAATTAGCAACGACATCTTCAGCACTTGGACCTTTCGATCAGCAACATCTTCAGCACTTTGACTATTCGATCAGCAACAACATCTTCAGCATTTTGACCTTTCAATCAGCAACATCTTCAGCACTTTGATTTTTTGATCAGCAACAACATATTCAGCATTTTGTCCTTTTGATCAGCAACTTCTTTAGCATTTTGACTTTTCGATCGGCAACAACATCTTCAGCACCTTGACCTTTCAATCAGCAACAACATCTTCAGTACTTTGATCTCTTGATCAGCAATATCATCATCAACACTTTACCCTTTTGATTAGCAGCAACATCATCATCATCATATTATGATTTGTCTATCATAATCATCATCACATTCTGAACTTTCGATCAGAAACATCATCATCATACTCTGATATTTCGATCAGAAACATCATAATCATAGTGCGTCATCATCATACTCTGATCTTTAGATCAGTACATCATCATCATCATACTCTGATCTTTCAATCAGTATGTCATCATCATCATACTATGATCTTTCGATCAATACGTCATCATCATACTTTGATCTTTCGATTAGTACATCATCATACTCTGATCTTTCGATCAGTACGTCATCATCATCATACTCTGATCTTTCGATCAGTACGTCATCATCATCATACTCTGATCTTTCGATAAGTACGGCATCATCATCATCAGCAACAACCTGCAATCCACAACCCAAAGACAGAAATTCTTTGGATCATTTTGGACTTAAATTCCAGGGATGATACAATCCCACCACATTCTCAACAACCGAAGTTACCGGATTGATTACGGGATAATCAGTCCCTATCAATTTAGGACTAAGTCCAAGGACGATGCAATCCTACCACATTCTCTAGGACCGAAGCCACCGGATTGATTATGGGAGAATCAATCCCTATCACTTTAGGACTGTGTCCAAGGATGATGCAATCCTACCACATTCTTGACGACTGAATTCATCGGATACAATTACGGGATAATCACCCCCCATCACTTTAGGACTTGAGTCCAAGGATGATGCAATCCTACCACATTCTCGACGATCAAAGTCACCGGATACAATTACGGGATAATCACTCCCTATCACTTTAGGACTTGAGTCCAAGGATGATGCAATCCTACCACATTCTCGATGACCAAAGTCACTGGATACAATTATGGGATAATCACTCCCTATCACTTTAGGACTTGAGTCCAAGGATGATGCAATCCTACCACATTCTCGATGACCGGAGTCACCAGATACAATTACGGGATAATCACTCCCTATCACTTTAGGACTTACGTCCAAGGATGATGCAATCCTTCTTCATTCTCGAAGACCGAGGTCTCCGGATCACTTTAGGGAAAGTGCCCAGGGATGATACAATCTCGCCATGTTCTTGAGGACCGAGGTCATCGGATCTATTATGGACAGATGTCCCGGGATGATACAATCCCTCTTCATTCTCGAGGACCGAGGTCTCCGGATCGTTTTAGGGCGAATGCCCAGGGATGATACAATCCCACTGCAACATCACTACTCCCCCTTTCGAGGAAGGTCTTTCTGAACAACGCCAATATTGTCTTGAAAGTGTTCAAACTCTACTCAAGGCAGAGCCTTCGTCAGTACATCATCATCCAAACCATCATCATCCACATATTCAATATCTGAATACTGCTCTATCACCATCTGTATCTCCAGTATGTGAATACTAAAAGCATCATCATCTATATCTTCAGTATATAAATATTGATATCATCATCATCTCTATATTTAGTATAGAAATACGGAATCACCATCATCTATATCTACAGTATGTAAATACTGAAATATCATCTATATCTTCAGTATGGGAATACTGAAATCATCATCATCTATATATTCAATATGGGAATACTGAAAAATCATCATCTCTACATTCAGTATAGAAATAATAAATCACCATCATCTGCATCTACAGTATCATTATGTTCATCTTATCTTGTATGTAGAAATACCAGATTTCTACATGTTACGTGGAACACAGGGTTCTTTATCATCACAACTGTGGTTATCACATAGAATCATTGTTGTGTCCATCTTCAGGTCAAAGAGACCTGATATCAGCTTCTGAAGCCATATGGCTTTACAACTTATTAGAGCAGTCTACTATGTATTCTACTTCAACCGTGCTAAGAGAAACACTGGATTGTTTCCTGCTAAACCATGAACTCATAGCAGACCTCAAACAAAAGCATATACCTGATGTGCTTTTCCTGTCTGAGATACTTCCAGCCCAATCTGCATCTGTGTAGCCATACAATCTATACTCATGGCTACCATCATAGTATATACCAAAGTATATAGTCCCTTTAAGATATCTCATCACATGTTTTGCAGCTACTAGGTGAACCCGTCTTGGTTGAACAAGATATTGACTTAAGGTGTTCACAGCAAAACAAATGTCTGGTCTAGTATTTTTTAAGTACATCAATGACCCAATGATCTGTCTGTAGTGAGTCACATCCACTAACTCTAATGAGTCATCAGCTAACAGCTTCAAGTTGGAGTCCATGGGTGTGGCCATGACTTTGCATTTCAACATATTGAATCTCTTCAATATCTCTACCACATACTTTCCCTGGTTGAGAAATATTCCTTCTGAACTTTGCCATACTTCCAGACCTAGGAAATAATGCATTAACCCAAGGTCTTTCATCTCAAATTCTTCTGCAATTTTCTTCTTGCTTTCCATGATCTGTTTCTCATTCCCTATCAAGAATAAGTCATCCACATATAGTAATAGAACGACATGTACAAATTCTACAACCTTGTAGGAAAGGTTAGGATCGACTTTAATCTTGGCAAAGCCCATGCTCATCAGGAAACTATCTATTCTTCCATACCAAGCTCTAGGAGCTTGCTTCAGGCCATAGAGGGCCTTCTTCAACTTGCATACTTGAATATTCCTTCTGTCTTCAACTTCAAATCCTCGTGACTATTTGATGTAAAACTCTTCCTCAATCATACCATTAAGGAAGGCTTGTCTTTACTTCATCATGGAAGAAACTACCATGATAGTTTTGAAGGAAATGTACCTTGCTTCCTGGAGTAAGTGTCTCTTTAGAATTAATTCCCTCTTTCTGATAGAAACCTCTAGTCACAACTCTTACCTTACTTCTATCAGCAACATATCTTATCTTGCAAATCCATTTGGAAGATACCACATTCTTGCTTTCCGATTTGAGTACTATATCCCAAACATCATTCTAGTATCACAACATCTTCTATGAGTTTGTCTTCTCGGGTCATCAACATATCCTAGTCTTCTGCACTCAACCTTGAAGGTTGGAACCCACTTAACTCTTGGTAAAGTCTCGATCCATCACAAATCTATCCATCATGTACTCGTACCATGTCGAACTCAGATATAATTTTATGTAGTCACTCCCCCTGAAGTGGAGTATCATCTTCCCTCTTCATTTTGTACAGGTGGTTCTATGCTTGATATATACTGGTCAATAGAGTATGTCAAGTCATATTCTATTATTTCTGGGGAGAATCATGAACCTTTCTTTGTACTCTTGTTCCATCATATCGTATACATCATTCCCCATGATCAACTATTATTCTTTGATCATAGCTTCTTTCATAGAATTCTTTTCTTCATCTTGAGTTATCTCTTGCACCCATGGTGGTCTTCATCCTTCAAGGTGGATCTACCACTCTCTGAAGCTCTTTCTTCCATCATGGTGTCTCTGACCCTGGGAGCTTTAGATTCATGTTTATTGGAGTGGACTTTGAATTGTCATCACTTGTTCTTCGGAACAAGTCTCATCCTTCTTTTCTTGTAGGAGGTTGTTCATGACCTTTCCTACAATTCAAATGCACCAGTTGCATGGTTATAACTATTTCATAAAACATATGCATAATGACAAATTCTTATGCATCATGCAACTGTTTAGTCAATACAACATTCATCCATATCTCACATAAACTTTCTAGATGCCTTCCATTTCCACCATGACATTATTGAGATTATGCACTAATCCAATATGTCAGCAAAGAGGTTTGATAAGTAGCAATGGAGAGTTGTATAGCAGCATGAGCTACTTACCCATCACATGCATATTAGTAGTATACAGTCATTAATGCAAAAAAAACATCAACTGAATATAATCAAATGTATAACAAAACAATATCATGAAATGACAATTGAATACTTATCTTTATTTGTTTCATAGGTATATTCCTTCTTGAGTCTTCAGCTTCATCATCTTCTTCAGCATCATTTCTTATCCAAATGCTGAGGTCAATAATAAGTTCTTCAATAGTTGAGATCTTCATATTCCTCATTGATTGAGGGATCTTCTTTGGAAGATGAGAGCTTGATCTTCAAAGACGAGCTTCTTCTTCTTCCCAATGTCTGCTGAAAGTAATCGCTTCCTTCTGGAACACATTTCTTAAATGAATGAATTCTATGATATTGGGAGGCCATTCAAGGTGGCGATCACCACTTCTGCATTCTTCACTTCTTCTTTCCCTACTTGAAGTTGTTCTTTGATTTGAGAGATCCTTATGACTGCATGGTCTCTGCATTTTGGATCTTCACATTCTTCAGCTGGTTTCTTAAGGTCATATTCTGATCTATGTTCTTCCCTTAAAATAGCTTGGTCAAGGAATCAAACCTCATCGATGTCTTTAGGGAAGACACTTGTAGTACAAGTTTATTCGTAACTGAATCATCAATGATCTTCTAGGATTTGACCAAGTTCTTCTTGAGAAAGGCTTCTAGCCTCATCTCCCTCTGAAACTGGAACCTCTATGCTCATGTAGGTGTCCAATCCATTTTCTTCAGAGAGATCATATACTTCTAGGCTTGGAAGTTGTCAACTTCACCAAGAGTATCATCAAGCTGATGTCATAGATCATTTTGAAATGAGAACCTCAAATGAACATAGCAAAGGATTAGATCTTATCGATTTGAGGTGTCCGTCCTGGTTCCGGAGCTGGTTGATCTAGGGTTTGTCACATAAACTCTAATTTCAAAAACTTGGAATCTTTCATATTTTATTGTCTATAGAGATATATATCTTCAAATGGAGCAGTCCAATGTACTCCATTTTTGAAAACAGTGGAGGGAAGCTCCCGGAACAGGAAGCCCTAATTTTCCAATTTCTTCAGCAGAAATGCCTGTTCTTGTTTCTGTGATATCTCTGAAATTTATGCTCCTATGTGTCTTAAATTGTGTACTGGGGTAAAATCACATGTCCCTGATCCAAAACCATAGGTTTCATCACAATTGGTTTCACCATTTGGTATTTATGATCCTTTTCCCAAGGTGACCTGTTACAGGACTGTTCAGAACAGCGAAGTTGTACGGTATGCCACGTGTCACTGGTTCATCTTGTAAGTCTGATATTCATACCACCAAAATTAAAGTCCGTTCCATTTCTGGAACATCTTCAGGAATTCCATTTGGACCTCTATAGCCCAAGATAATGCAGTTCTCCCCAGGTGTCCTGTTTAGGGATGAATTCTGGAAGAGGCTGGAACCCTAACTTGGAGAGAACATATCTCCTGGAATACAGCGAATATGAGGATGAATTTTGGATAAAGTGTTCATCAGGATTTTATATTCATCTCCTGCAATTTTCATCTCATGATCCTTCGCCAATCTTGGAATATAGCGAATGTACCAAAAAGTAGCAGTTTTAGTATTTAGGGTTTTTCTAGCTCGGGGTCAAACTAGGGTTTGACTTTTCCAGAGTTTCACCCGACCAAATTTCTTGATCTAGGTCTCTAAAATTCTGTTTTGATGAGGATAACAATCCTATGCTAGTATCACTCAAAAATTCCTCTTCTGTAGAAAGCTCTAATTTCCACATCGAAAACTTAAAATGCTCGGAATCGAATTCCGCTTCGACAGAAAGATGCGCCCTTAAATGGAGAGTCATCCTAGCATACTTTTGCTGATGGATTGTGGAGAGAGACCCAAAAAGTAAGAATCCATATATTTTGAAGCTGCACAATGTCTTCTTCTCAGGTTATCTCTGATACCATGTTAAATTTTCATATGCTTAGCTAAGACATCAGTATTTCATTTAATTTTCATGACAAAAGCATATAAACAGGATCACTGAAAGATAGACAAGCACAACCATAAAAAGGGAACACAAAGATTTATCCTGGGAAAACCCTAAAGGGAAAAACCCAGCAAAAGCTTCCTCAATATAGATGCCCCAAAAGGATAAAATATAAAACCAGTAAGGAGATCAAAGCCTGATCCTCCTCCTTCTCCAGCTACTTCTCTTCTCCACTAATGCACTATACAAGTGAGAGTGTGTGTCTCAAATGAGGAGCGCTACACCTCTATTTATATTCATCCGTTCACTTAAGTTAACTCATTTGACATGTAGGCTCGAGTTAAATCATGTAGGCTCGAGTTACACGTGTAGGCTTAAGTAACCACACTGGGGTGCTGATGACCCACCTTTACAATTAGAGGGGACTACCTCATGACTCTTATTAGTTATTCCTATTAGGAGCATCAGGGTACAATGTAATACAAGTGGTTCTCCCGATAGGACCATCGGGGACCACAAAAAGATACATATAGAATATTCTTCGAAGTTACAATATTTCAACACTATCTACCCAAAAATCTATAGCCCTCTACACAGGTTTGTCTACTCTTTTCAATCACTCAATCAACCGAGGATTCTACTCTCTCAGTTCTCCTCCTTGGAAATTTATTTGCTGGTTTTCCAACTTAGATAACCATTCATGCAACACAATGGGAAACTCAGAAAATAAAATCTCATGAATGTCTGAATAAATATACCAACCCAACCACTCTGTTGGGTTCCACCAAGATCATTCACTTTCTTTTTTTGCAAACTCTAAATCATTGGATTCCACGCAATCTTGGATCTCCATTTTTGTAGGTTTCCACAACATACCCCTCACCACAATGATTTAGGGTCACAACAATTAAACCATTTGTTGGATTTTATTTCTCTCTGTCCCTTTTCCCAGGGATCTAGACCCAGGTTCATCCCCTTCTGTTCAGTACAACAAAGCCCGAGATATCAATCCGACAGAGAAGATATTATCCAGCAGCACCTGCGATGTAGATGTCGTCTCACCCGAGATATCTCTCTTGGTGGGTGACTGCCAGAACCATGTTTCCACAGTTGGGTGGGAGGGAATTTAGTACCTTGTATCTGCTCCAAGGATTCCAACAAAGTATGGGGTGGATTACTTGTGTTCACTGTGCTTTAATATCTAAGCTGTGACCCAACCTGTCTTTATGCAACTTTAGTAAATAAACAATAGACATGCAGTATAATCATATCCATTAATACAATGTGAACATCATACATCTAATCATTTGTAAGCAAACCTACATTCATTCATTCAATACAACAATTACACATATATCTAAGCTACTTTCAACATTCACGCATATACACAAAATATAACGTGGAACCTCATTCGGGAGAAAACCATAAGGTGCTCTTCATCTGACATGAGGAAATAGATGCACCTTTCTTCTGTACACTAAGCTACAGACTCTGCTCAAGATATTCTTCTCTAAATTTAAAGACTCTTCCTCCCTCTCATGCTCTTTGATCTTCTCTCTCTTATCTTTCTACTCTACCTCTACTATTGATTCATACACAGTCTGGATCGAATCAACCTTTCCTACTCATCTATGCAGTTAGCTACAGGTCCTTTACTATGATGCCCTTAGCGATACAGAGCCATTAACCAAGAACTCATGCTTTCAGCCAACAAGAGTCTACCAAAACTATCTATTAGGTGAATGTCTAATTGAAGACTAGCTCAAGAGTCTTACCAAGAGTCTAACCCACATACAAATTGGGTTCCTTCTTCTATATCCCTATTATAGACTTGATATAGATATCATACTTACTTGATACATACTCAATACTGACTCGATACAGATTCTATATAGACTCATTACAAACTCCTTTTATGTCACTATATCAGTCGACTTACTATATCTAGCCAATAGGTTTTCTTTCCTATTCTAGAAACACCTAACAGGAGGAACTATCAGCCTAAATTACAAATATTCCTTCACACGTGCGGTTTCCCCCGAATCCATCCTAGCTCGTACCTATGATTGTTAAGGCCTGTCACTTTCTCAACATTATGCCTTACTGTCATTTTCCAACCATTATGCTATTTGCATGCCTTCTTCTACTGATATTCTGCCGTACCATCTCATGTCACACTCCATCCTTCTATCATGACTTACTTATCTGGTGCATATTCCCATATTGACACCTCCTCCTCTTCTTCTTCTCTTTTACTTCCTCTATCGTAACATCCTTCCCCTTCTCCTTTATGCTTCTTCCTTAGTCGTAGCTCCTTCCTATTCTCCTTTATTTCTTCTCCATATTAGGCATAATTCTACATGAATTCTGCCTTATTGTCCCTAGGCCCAAAAATGAGTTCTTGTTCTAGAGGACCAATTAGAAGCAGAAGAATCCCTAAGTCAGGAAAATCCACCATCGCATAATGATGGAAATGAGGAAGAAGCCCTGTAGGAATATGCACAACATCTCAAACCAACTCAGAGAAGTTCAAGTTCAAGTTAAACATACCCTGTGGTTGGAGAGAAGAGAAAATAGGATGACACAGAGCAGGAAGAGTCAAGACTAAAGAAAATAAAGGCCGACAAAACAATAAACACTGTCAACCTTGAGGGAGAGGATTTGAAGCTTATGACTAAAGCACTAGAAGAAGTAACATAGGAAAGCTTCAAGAAAATAGATGAGCGACATACGGAGCTCACATGTATTGTTACTAATCTGCTAAAAGTGCTATGCAAAGCTACTAAAGAGGTTAGAATTGTGATATATTACATGCCCCATAGAACTGAGTCACAATATATACCTGAAACTTCAAAACAACAACAAAATGAAACACCAATACCTGTTCCACCAATAAGGACACAAGTTTCAGGAGAAGTACTTGATCTGGGAACCCTAGAATTTAATGATGTGTCCAAGAGTATAGGCCAAATAACCATATACTTTTCATTGATGTGAATGGTTTAAGTATATGCAATGTATAATGTTGCAGTTGCAAAGAAGAAGGTGAAAGTAGCAAATGGTTCCTTAATTAAGAAGGTGAAAGTAGCAAATAAAAGTGTTAATAAGATTAAGCAAGCAATGCAAGAGGCCGAGCAAAAAAAAGAAATATAGGAGGAAAACATGCATAGGATCGAAAAGGTTGTAGCCCTTACGTGCACAAATTTTGTTGATGAAGGGATAACAGACAAAATGTTTCCAGAATCCAATGTCACGTGACTTGGAGAGATAACAGAAGACCTTCACAAAAATTTTGCAGATCTTGAAGTGCAAGTAAAACCAAGTACACATCTAGATGTGATAGAATAAAGAAGGAAAGCAGCGGTAGATGATGCGAAGAGAATCAAAGAATCAGAGGCGTCCTATTCCAAGGATATCGACCAAGTGTCTCAGACTTAGGAATCCTTGATCATCGACTTCGAACTAGAAAAATTCATAGAGGAGTTGTGCATAGCTGAGACAAAAGTAACTCAGCTGAAGAATGAGATGAAAAATTTACCCTTAGTAGAGAAGATGGATAAGGCAACATAAATGAAGAAGCTCCGACAACAAGTGACAGTGTTGTGCACACAACAATAACAAAGGGAAGATAAATTCAAAGAGTTGTACGATGAAGCAAAGCGGGTTACACGAATTATCTAACCTATGCATTAGAGGGTACAATGAGCAATGAAAGCAACAAATCTCGTACTATTGGAGAAACTCAGTTCTGACCTTGTGGAAAACTTGTAGAAAGTAGAGGAAGATGTACAGCGAGACATAGAAGAGATCCTGAAAACATTCCAATATTTTCAAAGTAAAGTCATCCCAAATGCAGAAATTGAAGTATATCCTTGTGTGGCTATGGACGAGTCACATGTGAGTGTTGGGGGCCTATTAGCCCTAGGGAAATTTAGGCATAATTTAGTTGGAATTCTTACCAAGTATGAAAAGAATTAGGTCGCAGAAAGGAAGAAGGAAGCTGTGACAGAAGCAACTGTCGAGCACCCAATATGCAAGTGAATTACAACTAACATATAGAGTGTACAATATTTATTCACAACCTGGGAAAGTCTTGTATTTCAAGGATAACATGAACAGTATATGCTTAAACACGAAATCACTGTAATTGAACAATACTATCCTCTGTTCGGCTATGCTCATCCCAAGAATCTAATTAATCTAGTTACCTTCTAAGGAATGCAATCACAATTACCTTCTGCTATGGCTTGGTCTAAGAATGGAAAAATAAAAGTCACATCCAAATTACGATTACAGATAAAGGGAAATCCTGTTCACACCACTTAATGATTAATTCAACTATCTAATCCGATCTTCCTAGGAATCCAAAAACATAAATTGAATATTGATCTAGGAATTCAAAACACAGAGATTGAGTTCAGCTGTTCTAGAAAATTGAAGTGCGGGAATTAAATTCTGTAATCATAAAAATAAGAGACAAACTACAAAGATTCATGGAAATGACAACTAAAATATCTAAGGATGAACAGAGATGTTACAGTTACCACATGAATTGCATGATAAATAATTACCTACTCAGTCGACTATCACACTATGCCACTACAGGTATCCAAGGAATGCAATCACGACACACTGTAAATCCACACTTGTTACAGCTTCCTATGAAGAAATAAAATTAACATAACATCACACAGCAAAATAATTGAAAAGACCTAAATTAACTCAACAATCCCTGTGGAAGGTGGGCCTAGCCCTTACACAGAGATGCTGGTTGAACACACGTAAAAACATTTAGATCAGAAGTAACTCCTTGTATTAAAAGATAGAGTGATTACACAATTCCTCCTCACAGCTAATACAATGAATTGATTATATGTTCAGCAACCCCTGGCTCGAAACAGTTCTCCATATTTATACAATGTAAATCATATTATCCCATCCTGTTATGGGGCAGACATGAAGATCTATGATCTTTAGGTGCCCTAAATGACAACAGCTGTTACAAACATGGCAGGATGGAAAATAGAAAACATAGGAAAACTGTTAATCGCCCCAAGAGTGACGATATCTTCAGATAACGGCTACACCCAAGCAGCAATGCACTGTTGACCTCCAAGTCTGACGCATTCTGTTACAGCTACCTTGACATAGCTTTGTCCAAGATATCCCACTAGAACCGCATTCCTTGGGTGATGATAGGATGGATGGGGATCAGCTTAAGCGGTGAATGACCATCCTTTTTGTAGCCTGTTCATCCCAATCTTCCTGCAGTCCATATACCTAAAAATA
>LPNX010593175.1:55654-89811 GCA_001517045.1 Pseudotsuga menziesii | reverse complement strand
TACAAAGCCTTAATTATCACAATCATAAGTATTAATAAAATAAAACAATGACCAATCATACCTTGGTGGTTTGAAGAGTAGAGTGGGGGTAAAACGTTTATTTGGAATGCTCAATGGGGTAGGATAGAACAGGAAGAGGTAATTAAGGGTGGTCAAAAGAGGCCATTTATAGGCCCAACATCTCCCCCCAACTGTCCTGTTGCATGTCCTCATGCAACAACCTCCATTATTCTGAATCTGAATCTTGCACTGAACTCTGTTCATGGAGAGAAGAGAAGTTGTAGGGGAACTCAAGCTTTCCTTCTTTTTCTATGAATCCTCTGTGAGTGATCCAATATCTCCAACATCACTACTCCTCTACCTTGGTTAGTGAGAAGTCCATCCTATATGGTTTTTCTGGCCACCAGATGAGGGGAAATTTAAATTTTAGACCCAACCAATTAACCCCGCATTCCCTAATACATCCAACATAACACTCAACCCTAGAAAGTGCCTATTCAAAATTCCTAAAATAATAGGGGTCTCGACTCCTGAGTATTGGAGAGGCAACTTGCCATCTGTGCTTACTTCCTTCCAATGCCGCTTATTGGTGTATAGAAATATGGTTGGTACAAGTAGAAATAACTTCCTCCTATAGTTCCATTATGTGTTGATTCTGGATGGGACATGAAAGAAAACTCTTGTATCAAGCAAGAAGAATACCCAAGTTCTGAGGCTCACTTCGAACCCACAGGTTAGAGTAAGCTTCATTGTGAGAAAAGGTTTGAAAATACCTTTCCCACTGAGCATGATTACTCACAAAAGAAGCAAAGGCCCTCAACTGAACATCCCCTAAAAAAGGGACAGGATTTGAATGGAGGTCGAGAGGGCAAGCCATCTCATGCAAATATAATTCACACAGCAAATTTTGATCTTCAAAATTACTTCTTAAAAATGTTTCCAAAAATTTTGTTGAGTTCGTTATCTCAAATGACCTCCCTTCTTTCATAGCTCTCAACTTAAACCAAACAAACTGTTCAAACAGGAAGACAGGGTAAGAAGAAGAAGGTACCCTAGTGCCCAAGAGTTCTTGAGAGAGAGCATACATCTGCTCTTTTTCGTTCTGCATAAACTGGAACTTTTTCAACTCCATTAAATTGCTCTGTAGCTCTTCCTCTTGAATTCTTTGGGTCATACATTCTTCTGCCCATTTCTCCTCCAGTCTCCTAATAACCTTTTTATGGTTAGAAAGGGAAATTAAACCTCCTTGGTATTCCTCCACCTGGCTCTTCCATTTTATTACCTCCATTCTCAGAATTGAGACTTCAGCTGTAAGGTTTAGGATTTCTTCTTCATGATGCTCCTCCTTGTCAGAATCTAGTTTGATGAAATTTTGAAGGGGATGAATCCACACCTTGTCGCCTGATGTGCCACATTGGACACCATGCACATCTGAAGCTATCTCAGGAGGTGTTGTTTCTTATGTGACAACAACCTTTTCTGGACTCTCTTCAGCAACAACATCCACCAGTCTTGGAGACACTGGTTCTTGTGTAACAGCGTCCTCTTTCTGGGGTTCTCTTGTGTAAATTTTGGCAGCTGACTGTGAGGACGTTGGTTCTTGTGGGGCAACTTCCTCCTAAATTTTCATTCCATTTTCTACCTGATTATCAGCTACTATCTCAGCCTGAGGCTGTGAGGCTACTGGTTCTTGTGTGATAGACCCCTGTTCTTCTTTTCCCTCCTACTGCTGAGATTGGATGTCTTCTTTAGTATGTAGCTGCTCCTCAAGGATTTCCATATCACCTAAGGATTGTGTTTGAACTTGTTGATTTTCACTTCAATGTACATCAGGAATGACATCACTTCAGGGTTAATTTATTATTTCATTTCAAGAGTCCATACTGCAACCTTCAAGGATGTTGGTTCTTGTGTGACAACATCGTGGCTCACTTCTTCATCTCCCTACTGTTGTGGCTCCTCTTCTATGATTTTTGTTTCATGGGACAATTCTAGAGTTGTAGTACAAAATTCTTTATTAAACTCCAGAGCGCCCTCAATCCCTGGTTCTCCTCCCATCTGGTCAGCCACTTCGACAAGCACATTCAGGGATGCTGGTTCTTGTGTGACAACACCCTGTTCGATCCCATCATTTCCTTGCTGTTGTGGTTCTACTTCTATAATTTTTGTGTCATGGGAGGACTCTAGGGTCATAGTGCAATCTTCATCCCCACAATCAGGAATAACTTCATCCCTTGGTTCCTCTGTCCCAGAGTTAGTGGCAACTTCAGCAAGAATATTTAAAGATGCTGGTTCTTGTGTTGTAAAGGCACGATTTACAATCTTGTGGCCTGCTTCCTTAAAGATTTCTCCACGGGTGGGACAGACCACTCTTTCTTCCTCATTGCCAGGCTCGGTAGAATTTGGTCCCTCCAATTGATCCGTAGCCTCCACCAATGTGTGCAGCTTCCTTTCACTCTGTTTTCTGCACATTTCTTTCCAATTTTCCAATTCCCTTCTGAGTGTTTGGACTTCCTCTTTTAATAGCCTATTTTCAAACAGAATTCCTTCAATTTGGGGTTCTTCTTCGACCGACCCTTATGGGGAATCAATTGTCCTAGGTTCAAGAATGGGGAACTCAATTTGTGCTTCTAAGGTTGCCCATCTTTTCCTTGCTGCTTCTGCTGCTGCAACCGACCTGGTTATTTTCCTTCTTATTGGCGGAGATATCTTAATTTCATCATTTGATCTCTTCCTTTTTATTTGTGGTGCTGGAGTTTCTGGATTCATAGCTGAAGTAGAAGGAATGTTCCCAGTTCCAGCATTTTCTTATTCCTCAGGCTGTTCTTCCTCAATCAAAGTTCCTCCCCACTCGGGTGAAGATTCAATGGTCACCAATTCAATATTTTCTTCTATTATCCTAGCTCTGTCATCTTCGGGTTCAATTGTCGCAACATCTAATGATGTTCCAATTTCACCCTCTGCTATCAGAGCTACCCTATTATTTAGTTCTTCCACGGGGTTTTTATGTACATCTTCTCTCAATTGTTCTTCTTGTGCCCCTGGTTGATCCTTTGATCCAGTTTCATCTCCCCCCCCAACTATATTGGAGGGGCTCTGATCCTCCTATTGTGCTTCATGTCCCCCCAACAGTGGATGGACCTTCTTGTCTTCTATTGGGATACCGAGCAAAGGAGCGGGTTCCTGAACGTGAGCTATAAATTGCTCCCAGGTTATATTGTGTTGAGCAAGGGTCCTTAAGATGATTAATTTAATGAGGCGATGGTGGGTCAGTGAGGCGAGTGGATGTTTGGAAACTCAAACAAACCCCACCATATGATACAAATCATTGAGCAAATAATATGGAATATTTAACAGAGCCCTATGACGGAGATGAGATAGTAAAGGGAGTTCAGAATTATAGACGGTTTGGTACCTACCTTCACAAGTGATATATTTCTTGAGAAAAATAGCGACTTGATTCCATAGCTGTGGCAATGACTGCAATACTATCCCCCTTTTTGTCATTTGAACCTACTCCCCCTCTATTAGAAAGTCCTGTACTGCTGCAGTAGTGGGGACTCGACGTCCAAACCAAGCCCTTCCCACCTGAGGAATACCAGTGACCTAAGCTATAATGGCTTCAGAAACTTCAATGCGCAATCCCCAAACCTCTGAGTGAGTTTCTATGAGGCTCATAGAAAACTATAAGGCTGCTTCATGGTGAAATCCATTTAGACATTCTAAAAATTCCGTCCAACTGGCAGCTTGAAAGATAGCAAAGACTGCAGCGTTTCTCCTGAGCTCTCGTGTGTTTGAAGGTTCATAACAAGATGGAATCCCCATGTTTCTGACTTCGGAATTAGTTTGTGGCTCAACAGATTACAGAATCCGACAATGGAGGTTACAGCACAAAGTATGCATGGACCGCTGAGAGGAGAGTTAGGCAAATTTGGAAAGTTTCAGCGCACCGAATTATTTGAAATTTTATTCCAAATTGGGAAAGGTGGTGGTTATTAGGTAGCATAATTAGTCTTTATGTCGCACGGGCAGAGAGTTAATCAATGCAATAATGGGCATAAAAAGGGAGATATGACTGACATTGTTAAATCATATTGATACTTAATCAAGTGGTTAATCAAAGCCATACCTTCGAAAATGTGCGCAGGATGTCCGTCGAAAAATAATAGAATGTGTGGTTGTAGACATTGCGGAAGCCAAACTTGTGCGTTGTGCAGTCATTAAATAAAATCATTATAACAAAGGTACTACAATAATTCTTTTCGCTGGTGAAGCAAAAACCATCATGTCAAAATGGTCGAAATTATAAGAAATGTCACATTATGGGTCAGATTGCCGGTGTGAGGAATCGGAGCCATATCTAGAGGAGTTGATGGCATGCAAAAAGATCTACTAATAATACAGGAGTTACAGTCGCAGGTCATAAAGAAATTGAAGTAGATATGTTGCCTTCAATGCTATAAAAATCAGATAAATATTGCGGAGTTGCAGCTGCCAGAAAAGATGTCGCAGCTGCCGAAAAAAATGTCACAGCCGTCGAAAAAGATGTCGCAGCCGCTGAAAAAGATTGCACAGCTGTCGGAAGAAGGGAAGGAAAATGTTAAACGGATAGAAAGTGACTGCGCTAAAGTGACAGAAAATGGGTTTTATGGTCAAAAGTGAAACGGGGTCACAGTGTGTGGGAATGGAAGAAGGTGGAGTTTCATGATGTGGCGGCTGCCGAAAACAGTGTTGCAGCCATCGAAAAATGGTGTCACAGCTGTCGTAAAAGGTATTGCAGCGGCCGGAAAATGGGTGTCACAGCTGCTGAAAAAGGTGTTGCAGCTGCCGAAAAATGGGTGTCACGGATGCCAAAAAATAAGTGTCGCAGCTGCCAAAAAATGGGTGTCGCAGCTGCTGGAAAAGGTGTTGCAGCTGCCGGAGAATGGGTATCGCAGCTACCAAAAAATAGGTGTCGCAGCTACCGAAAAATAGGTGTCGCAATTGCTGGGAAAGGTGTTGCAGCTGCCAGAAAATGGGTGTCGCGGCTGCCAGAAAATAGGTCTCGCAGCTGCCGAAAAATAGGTGTCGCAGTTGCCAAAAAAGGTGTTGCAGCTGCCAAAAAATGGGTGTCGCAGCTACCAAAAAATGGGTATCATAGCTACGACAAATTTATTTAAGGAAAAGGAAAGAAAAAAAAATTGTGGTGCGGGAAGGCATAGAAAAATGACTTCCGGTCGATAGGCCCAATCCGACCCTCATCCTTGGGCGCTTCCCTGCAAATTTTGGAAAAACAATAGAAAAAAAAGGAAAGAAGATCAAGTGCAAAAAGAAAAGATAATATAACGAGAAAAAAAACAACAATTGTTTATGTATAATGATTCATGCGTGATTTATAGTGACTAATTAAAGATTGACAGAGGCAGAGGGAAATTCCTGCCCTTGTGCTAGCTGGTAATCTGGATCAACAGCAATTTGTGAGATAAATGCATCCTTTGAAATTGGTTTATGGTACAGTCGCAGCCTGTGACCATTAGCAAATAATGGTACATGGTTTTCATCAATAGTTACCAGGCGAACTGTGCCATTATCAAATACCTTGTCTACTAGGTATGGGCCCAGCCATCTTGTGCATAATTTGCCCTTGAAATCTCTTTTGAATCTGGAATCGTATAATAATGCCCAATCTCCCTCATAGAAGACCTTCTTTTTAATGAAGTGGTCGTGCCAATTGGATCTTTGTTGTTGAATTAACACTGTCTAGTCCACTGTAGCTAACCGATTCTCATCCAGTTCATTCAATTGATTCAATCTTCTTTTATGGGCTTCAGTTACATATAGGTTTACTTCGGTGGCCGTCTTCAGGGTCTTGATTTCAAATTCAATTGGGAAGATGGCACTTTTTACATACACTAAATCGTAAGGAGAGAAATATTTGGTGTTACGCCAAGTGGTGCGATATGCCCATAGTGCTTCTGGAAGCTTGTCAGCCCAATCTCTACGATGGCTCTTAAATTTCTTGGTAAGGATGGATTCAATAACTTTATTAGTGCTTTCCACCTGGCCATTGGCTTGGGGATGGTAAGGTGAAGCTACCCTATGCTGAACATGATACTTCTATAGCATAGCTTCAAATTCATGCAACATAAACTACGATCCCCCATCAGTAACTACTTCCTTAGGTACCCCAAAACGGGTAAAGATTTCACTGTATAGAAAGTCGATAACATCCTGGTCGTTAGCCTTCGCCAGAGCTATAGCTTCTACCCATTTGGTCATATAATAGGTACAGACCAAGATGTAAGCTTTCTATTTGGAATGAGGGCTGATAGGGCCAATGAAATCTAGATCCCATCTATCAAATGGTTCAATTACTGATTGAGGTTGTAGAGGCATTTGATCTAATCTGTTGGGCTGGCCCATCCTTTGGCAGCTATCACGGGACTAAACATATCTTTTTTCATCCCTGAAAAAAGTTGGCCAATAGTAGCCCATCCTCAAGGCTTTGTGTCCTATCCTTTTGTCTGCAAAGTGTCCCCCACAAGGTTCATCATGGAAGGCCTTCAGTATATGAAATATTTCATCTTCCCTTACACATCTTCTGATTTCAAGATCAGGACCTGTGTAAAAGAGATGACCATTTACCCAACAATACATGGCACTTTGCTGGATGATTTTTCTCTTTTCTATTTTAGACATATGTGCCGGAAGCTTTCCTGCAACCAAGTAATTAGCGACATGTGCATACCAAGGGGAATGAGCTAAAACTGTGAATAAATGTTCATCTGGAAAAGAGTCCTCAATAGGCAAATTATCATCACTGTTAGTGAAACACGATAAAAAATCAGCGACAACATTTTATTTTCTAGGTTTATCTATGATAGCAATATCAAATTCCTATAATAATAAGAGCCATCTAGTCACTCTAGCATTAGTGACAGGTTTTTTCATTAGATATTTAATGGTAGAGTGGTCAGTGTGCACAAATGTAGGATACCCAGTAATGTATTGTTGAAATTTGTTAATGGAGTAGACAATAGCTAAGAATTCCTTCTCAGTGACAGTATAATTAAGTTCAGAAAGGGCTAAGTTTTTACTAATATAATAAATTGCATAAGGTACTTGACCATCCTGCTGTCCTAAAACTGCTCCAATAGCGATCTCAGAAGCATCTGAAGAAATGTGAAAGGGTAGGGTCCAATTAGGCCCTCTTAAAATAGGAGCTGTGGACAACTTTTCCTTAAGCTTGAAAAACGTTGTCTGGCATGCTTCACTCCAAACAAACTACACATCCTTCATTAACAATGAAAACAAAGGAGAAGCAAGTTTGGAAAAATTTTCTATAAATCTTCGGTAGTATCCAGCATGTCCCAGAAAACTTTGCACATCTTTTTGAGCTGCAGGAGTAGGTATATTTTTTATCACCTTGATTTTTGAGGGGTCCACCTGAATGCCATCAACAAAGATGAAGTGCCCCAATACTACTCCCTCAATCATCATCATATGGCACTTTTTAGTGCTTAAAGAGAGTTGGGTCTGTTCACAACGAGTTAAAGCTTTTTTCAAATTTTTCAATGCTTCTTCAAAGTCCTTGCCATAAGGAGTGAAATCATCCATAAAAATTTCCATACTGCCATTAACTAATTCAGAAAATATGTCGATTACAGCTCTTTGAAATGTTTCTGGAGCATTACATAAACCAAAGGGAAGCACTTTGTAAGCAAACATTCCCCACGGACAAGTGAAGGTAGTTTTATCTTAGTCTTCAGGAGCAATCTGAATCTGATTGTACCCACTAAACCCATCCAGGAAGGAGAAGAACTTCTCCCCTGATAGGGTGTCGGGCACTTGATCAATAAAGGGCAAGGGAAAGTGGTCTTTTGTGTGTATTTTTTCATCTCCCTATAGTCTCCACAGACTCTCCATTTACCATTTTTCTTGGGTACAATTACGAGCAGGGAGACCCACTCGCTATCTGAAATAGGATATATAAATCCTGCTTCCAAGAGTTTCTAAATTTGTTCCTTCACTATGTCCCTAAGATTGGGGTTCATTCGTCGTTGAGGCTGACACATAGGCCGTGAGTCACTTTTAATATAAATATGATTGGTACACAGGTTAGAGGGAATACCCCTCATGTCTGTATATTCCCAGACAAATGCCCTCGTGTGTTCTTTCAAGAGACTGATCAGGCACTTCTGTTCATCTAAGAAGAGGTTGGGGTTAATATTCAAGGTTTTTCTAGACTCTACCTCAATGGGAATACTTTTTGAATTTTTCAATACTGGGATTATGTGTGTGTCACCGACTAGTGCTTCTTCTATGATATTTTCTTGTTCTTCCTTACCCAGAGTAATGTTCAGGAATTGATAAACTTCTTTATTGATTGAGGTGGGTTCACTGATGAAGTTATTAATGGCATCGTATTCAATTTCATATTTAAAAGTTAAGGCTTTCCCTATAGTTAATAATGGCTGAATGCCCTCCTCTTCCTCTGGCTCCATCCAGAAAGAAGTTTCATCTTCTAGACTCAGCCGAGATGGAGGATAGAGAGTGAGATTCTTAGACTCGGTGCCATCAGATATGGTCATAGACCCAGATAGATAGTTGATGCAAGCATCAGCTGTGGACAACCAAGGCCTTTCTAGGATCAATGTGTGTCTTCCCAGCTGCGACTTAGGTTGTAAAACCAAGAATTCAGTAGGATACTCCCAAGAGTCAACTGAGATGACGAGATCATCCATAATTCCTTCGGGTTTGATGGTGGATCTATCTACCAGTTCTAAAACAGTGGGGGTCAGCCTAATATTAGTGAGCCCAAGTTTTCTTACAGTCTCAATTGTCATGACCTTAATCACTGCTCCTAAATCTACTAGTACGTTGGGTATCTATGTATGCCCAATCTGCACAGTGACAGTGGGATTCTCGGGGTCATCATACTTGGCCAATAGGGTTTTCCCTGTTATTAATGTAGATAATTTCCCTATGACGTGGACAGTGGGAGGATCCCTAGGCTTCCTTCCTAGTTTCTTTATGCATAGGTCTCGAACAGTTCTAGCATAGATAGGTACGTCTCGAAGAGCTTGAAGGAGGGGGATTTTAACATAAAGATTCTTTAACTCTCCTAAGAGGTTAAACGGAGGTTGTCCCCCTGTCCTTGGTAGCATTAATCTCTCGGGATATGGTGGTTTCCTAATCAGCTGGATAGGATTCATATCGCTAGATTTATCATTTTGTGTTTCATCCGTTCCATTCGTGGAATGTTCAGCATCTTCAATAATGGGAATTGTATCAGATAGATGTTGTGGATTCACCCCTTATTCATGTACAGAGGGTGGAACATCTTCTATGATCACAGGCTCTACTATTTTCCATGACCGTAAATGAATACCGTTGTAAGGAACAGGAGAAAGGGAGTAGGTGGGCATGTTGACAGTCTCAAATTGATGGATTGTTTTATTGTTTGGGTTAGGATTAGGTTGAGTAGGCAGCTGAGGTCGTATCAGTACATTAGGGGAAGAATTGTTCTGCAACTGCAGCTGCGACTGCTGATGAGGGTATTGAGGATATTGAGGATATTGTGGTTGTTGATGTGGAGGTTGTTGAGGAAACTGACTCCCTGGATGGAAATTCCTCCATCCAGGAGACCAAGAAGTAGGTTGGTGTGGTGGCTGTGTCCAGGGATTCCATGAGTTATAATTTTGTATTGAAGGTTGAGAAGGGTTCCACTAAGAATAATTTGAAGGCAATTGTGTATTCAAATTTTGCATATTATTCCAATTGCTAATATTATTCAAAAATTGAAATGAGTCCGGGGTCGTACCTTGGTTTTGAGGCTACCAAGCTTTCTTTTGTGCAATGAAGTAGGCCAGTTCCACCTCTGGAGTTGATGCCTGCAGAGCAGCCTTCACTTGGGGAAGTGAGGGGCATTCTTTTGTGTCATGGTTCATCTCACACAACTGACATACCTCTACCTTGTCAAGCGGGCACTCCCTCAGAGGGTGGTTTTTTCTACATCAATGGCAGAACAAACCTAGTGTGAGGTCCTCTACTGCCTATTTTTGCTTTGCCTTTAGGACGTCGATTTTTGAGGAGATAGAGCTCATCATTTCTGTTTTAAAATTTTCAAGGAGGTTTCCTATCTTTGCACGAGTGGCTCCTACATTAGATTACTTCTGATTTCTTTCAAAGACATCGCGTTCTAGCTTATCCCATTTGTCCCGCCTGTTATTCCTAGAAGATCCCCTGGAGTGCATTTTACATAATTCCACAATATTTTTGAAATATTCCTTGGAGATATCCCCCTTTCCTAACAGGTTTAACATATCTAGGCAATCATCCCTGATCCTGAGAAGCAGGATTATCTTGAGCACATCTAACCCCATGTTTGTCTATCCAACTCTTTGCACATTGTATAAGAGCCTTTCTACAAAATATTCCAGACTCTCATCTTCCTTCTGCACCATTTTGAACAATTCTTCTCTTTTGTCTTTGGTGTTACAATATTCCTGATATTTCTCCAGAAACACCTGTTTCATCTTGTCCCAATTAGTGATAGTTCCTCCTCCTAGGCTCATGAACCAACGTAATGCATTGTCCTTTAGAGTGGCAGGGAAGAGCTTCAGCTTTTGTGCATTGGTGACATAGTCATAGCTGCAACAGAGGATATCAAACTTGAAAAGAAATTCATCTAGGTCCTCTGCCGCTTTTCCATGGAAGCGAGGCAACACCGATGGTGATATATTTTTCACAGGGGCTGTCCCTTCTGGCTGCTGAATCGGGAATTGAAGTGTAGCCACCATTCCTTCAGGCAAGGAATGATTTTCATGATGATGGTTTTCCCCCATTACCTCTTCCTCGTCAGATGTGTGTCTGTAACTCATTCCTTCTTTTGTTTTCTCTTCTTTGTTTCTTTTTTCGTTCGTTCCTTCATTCCTCTCCTCGTTCTTTTCTTCGTTCTTTTCTTCATTCTTCCACTGATCAGCAATATTCTGGTGGAACTATGACCACTCTTCTTCAATTACAACCTTCCTGTAAATGTGGTAGATCGGGCTTCTACCAGCAGGTCCAATTGTACCAGCTTTGTCCTCTCCTACAAGGATGTTTGAGGAAGTCGCGGTCGCTCGTGTGTTCTCCACTGTGGACCCTGATGCTAGCACCCCAGGATCTGTAGGGATTATTCTGATAGGAGTTTGTTGATGGAAAGCCCTGGTGGATGAATCAGTCTTGTCAACAATATCGTCAATGAATGTCCTTCTACCCAATTGTGGACTTCGACCGCGACCCAAACCACCTGCACTGTTAGTATTTTGTGGGGTTTTGGGAGTCGAAAGATGATGATGCTTTACCCTTCTTGTATTCATACAACCCAAATCATTACAATGAAAAATGGAAAATACTAAATAGAAAAAATTTACAGGATGCAACTAATGATGGTGTTTAATCTTTATCCTTCCCCAGCAACGATGCCAAAATGACGAGCACCCAATATGCAAGTGAATTACAACTAACATACAAAGTGTACAATATTTATTGTCAACCTGGGAAAGTCTTGTATTTCAAGGATAACATGCACAATATATGCTTAAACACAAAATCACTTTAATTGAACAATACTATCCTCTGTTCGGCTATGCTCATCCCAAGAATCTAATTAATCTAGTTACCTTCTAAGGAATGCAATCACAATTACCTTCTGCTATGGCTTGGTCTAAGAATGGAAAAATAAAAGTCACATATAAATTACGATTGTAGATAAATGGAAATCATGTTCACACCACTTAATTATTAACTCAACTATCTAATCTTATCTTCCTAGGAATCCAAAAACATAAATTGAATATTGATCTAGGAATTCAAAACACGGAGATTGAGTTCAGTTGTTCTAGAAAATTGAAGTGCAGGAATGAAATTCTGTAATCATAAAAATAAGAGGCAAGCTACAAAGATTCATGAAAATGAAAACTAAAAGATCTAAGGATGAACAGAGTTGTTACAGTTACCACACGAATTGCATGAGAAATAATTACCTACTCAGTCGACTGTCACACTATGCCACTACAGGTATCCAAGGAATGCAATCATGACACACTGTAAATCCATACTTGTTATAGCTTCCTATGAAGAAATAAAATTAACATAACATCACACAAAAAAATAATTGAAAAGACCTAATTTAACTCAGTGATCCCTGTGGAAGGTGGGCCCAGCATTCACACAGAGATGTTGGCTGAACACACGTAAAAACCTTTAGATCAGAAGTAACTCCTTATATTAAAAGACAGAGTGATTACACAATTCCTCCTCACAGCTAATACAATGAATTGATTATATGTTCAGCAACCCCTGGCTCGAAACAGTTCCCCATATTTATACAATGTAAATCATAACATCCCATCCTATTATGGGGCAGCCATGAAGATCTCTGATCTTTAGGCACCCTAAATGACAACAGCTGTTACAAACGTGGTAGGATGAAAAATAGAAAACATAGGAAAACTATTAATCACCCCAGGAGTGACGATATCTTCAGATTACGGCTACACCCAAGCAGCAATGCACTGTTGACCTCCAAGTCTGACGCATTCTGTTACAGCTACCTTGACACAGCTTTGTCCAAGTTATCGCACTGGAACTGCATTCCTTGGGTGATGATAGGATGGATGGGGATCAACTTAAGTGGTGAATGCCCATCCTTTTTGTATCTTGTTCATCCCAATCTTCCTACAGTCCATATACCTCAAAATACCTTTATAAACCATCATATTTTAGCACATTGAGAGATACGAAGCCTTAATTATCACAATCATAAGTATTAATAAAATAAAACAATGACCGATCATACCTTGGTGGTTTGAAGAGTAGAGTGGGGGTAAAACATTTATTTGGCATGCTCAATGAGGTAGGATAAAACAAGAAGAGGTAATTAAGGGTGGTCAAAAGAGGCCATTTCTGGGCCCAACAGCAACCACGAGAAAAGAAGAGTGCGCAATAGAAGAAGAGTTCACAACACTAGAAGAGCTCACGATAGAAGGAACATATGTGATAAGACCATTTGTGACATGGGAAACCATGTCAGAAGGTGTGCAACAGGGAAATGATTGGAAAGAGATAGTTGGAAATATCGTGGGTACGAGGTCGGCTGGAGTCAGCAGAAGCCACATGTATGAAATCATCTTTGTAATTCAGGCCGTAAGTGCCTACTGACATGTGTTTCTAGAATAGGAATGATGACCTATTGTCTGAATGTATGAAGTCAACTAAGAGCGACATGTAATATTTTATAAGAAGGAAGATCCCAAGATGTGTGCAGGTTACTTACTTGCTCACTCACTCGCTTCCATATCAGTTTCAATCTTTTAGTTTCATGAAGGTCGGATTGTCTGGGTTGCTTAGAATTATGTTGTTGTTTCTTAGCTAGTATGTTAGTACAGAGTCGGGTAGGGATGATTTTAAGGAACCATACTTATTTAAAAGTGTACAAATGTTGGCGAATATTACCAATTCTTAAAATGCCAACTATAAAATGATGGGCGATATTTTTCAAAAAATATTTTAATTTCCAAGGATTTTATATCGTTTATATAATAATTTGGTGATTTTTAGGGTGAAAAATTTTTACCCCATCAAAAGTGGGAAAAATAGGGATTCAAAAAATGCAAAATGGCGAATCTTTTTTGGAGAAAAACATGGAAAAATAGCCCACTGGGCTAAAATTATCCCCGAAGTCAGCTAGTTGTTTTGGTAGAGAGTTGAATAAGTTTGCAGTTGAGTGCAGAGAAGTTTAGAGAGATTAAGTTGATCCAGGTTCTGTGCATATCAACAGTAGAGGTGAAGAGTTAATCAGGGTCATAAAATAAGTTCAGTTGATCCAGTCTGTGTGTGGATCCAAATTTGAGTCAAGTATATAAGAACCAGTGATAAAAGAGCATGGAAGGAGAGAGAATTTTCTATAGATAAGAGAATAATATCTAAAACAGAGTCTGTAGCTCAATGCACAGACAAAAATATTCCATATATTTCTTATTCCAGATGAAGAGCTCCTTTGTGGTTTTTTCTGGATGGATTTCCACGTTAGATACTATGTCAAATGTGTAAATGATAAATGTGTTTTGTCACATGTATGTTGCTCTGATTGAATGTTTATGTGTTTTCTTACCATTGATTTATATGCATCTATCGCACCATGGTAGTTGGAATCACCTATATTTCATGGTATTTAATGTTATGGTATCTATTGGTGGTTCGATAGAATCACATCTTAATTATGCATAATAAGTATAAGGATTATGCCCACCGACTTCGATCGAGCGCCTTGGTAGAACAACAAGGGAAGAGAAATCCACACCCAATTGCAGAAATTTGGTTTTGGTAGTTACCCATAAATAAATATATCTTGGGTGAGACTGCATCTATGCTGCAGGTGCTACCGACTGAGCCTTTCCCTGTCGATCTGATATCTTCGGCTTTGTTGCACCCAAAGAGGATGGACCAAACCTAGGTTGAATGACCAACATATCAGAACAAATGAAAATATCAATTTCAAAATTCTTGGAGGTTCAAGAGGAGAGATAAGCATGATCAGAGGAATAAAGAGTTCAAACCATATTTGTTTAGAAATTATATCAATTCATATCAACAAATTAATCCAACTCAGTAGGGATCCAAGATAGAACACTCTCAAGAAAAGGGAACAAGGAAACAACTCAAGTGTTGTGGGTTTGAAGGACATCATCTCTACATAGGTTTTCCTCATAAGGGAGACACAATGAGGAGTGTAAAAAAACTTCAAGAAGAAAATAAAATGGAGGATGTAGCCATAGTCATTCCAAAAATCTATGCATCCTTGGATAACAGACAAGAAGAGTATCAGTTCAATATGATTGAGGTTAAAGGTAATATTTACATTCAACATGTTGTTGTTTTAATTTGATTTAGGGTCAAGTCATAGTTATATTGATCCTAATATGATTGAAATATTTTAGTTAAATAAAAGTAAGAATGAGAAATCTTGGTTGGTTCCTATGATGTAGTTATTATGATAGATTGGTTGGATTCACACCGTGTTATTTTAGGTTGCAATAACAAGATTCTCACTTCTCTTGGTGAAGAAGGATAATATCAACAGTGAAAGGTATTCCAAGTATTGTTTCCATAATGAATATTTCAACGGTGGATTGCAACTATATGCAACTCATGTGGAAAATCGAGAAAATGGTAAAGGCTCCATCATAGAATATTTTCTAATATTATAGGAATTCATATGTGTTTTAGGAAATAATAGGTTTGCTACATAAATGAGACATTGATTTCTCTATTGACTTGGTTCTTGAAGCTACCCCAATTTCCAAATTTCCTTATAGATTAAGTACACCTGAGTTGAAGAAATTACAGGTGCAACTAGAAGAGCTCTTGAAGAAAGAATGCATATTCCTAAGTGTGTCTCCTTGGGAGAACCAATACTCTTTGTAATGAATAAGGATTGAACATTGAAGTTATGTATTGACTTCAGGAAGTTAAATAAATTCAATGTGAGGAATAAATATCCTCTCCCTAGAATTGACAACTTGTTTGATCGAATAAAGGGAACAATAATTATCTGTCACCATCATGTGATAAGACTTTTCATATACCTATTTTCCTTGAATCCCAGCTTCTGGAGTGAAAACTCATATCATTTGTCAATATTTTTATACAAATTCCTAGCACCGTGCTTGACCCTTTATCCATACGCGGTACCCTTGTTCGCACTGCCCATACTCTATTGCCCAAAAGCGGTGCCACCGCTTATGGCCCTTAGTCCATAAGCGGTTATTACCTGAACCGCTGAGTCCGTTTCCGAATCTTTCCAGTCTCGTAAAATTTGACATTGTGCAAAGAAACATCATGGAGTCTTCTTTTCACATCTTTTTTTAGACTCCTTAAACATGAAAAGATAGTTGAGTCCATTTTCGAATCTTTCCAGGCTCGTAAAAAGTGACATTGTGTAAAGAAACTTCATGGAGTCCTCTTTAAACTCTTTTTAGGATCCTTAAATACGAAAAGATTGTTGAGTACTTGTCTCCTTCATACTTGTAAAATTATTTAAAGAGTCATCCTTCTGATGGTAGGTTATCTCTTTTTCGGTTCGGATAGGACTATTTACGAAAAAGGAACACTCCAGCCAATCATGACTGGAAAAGTTCTCTAAGGTATGATTTTATACTTTTTTGGGCCTTAGAGACTGAATCATACAAAAAAGGACCTTTTGGAGTCTTCTTCTGTATTCGTTCAGAATCTCTAAACATGAATGATACCGAGTTTTCTTTCAGTGGACTTGTTAAATTAAACATTGAGAGACCTATTTTGGGATCGAACCCCTCCTCTCTCAGGTTCGTAAAACATATGAGTCTGTACTTGTCTTCCGACAAGCTATATCGAGTGTTTGTTACCCTCTTTGAACTCGTAAAACCAAAAATAGGCACTCATCGATCATGATGGGGGAAATGGGAAGGGAATCATTTTGTAAATAATGGAAGTTGTTTGTCATTACCTTTGAACATGGCACTTATCTACACAATCATTTCAGTCAATTGGGTATTCAGCTAATCTCCATGACGATCCACTTTCATGAGTCATGTCACTCCTTTGAGTCTTTCAGAAGAATGCATTGTCCACTGTCGCATTGTGTGTTTGTCCCGTTTAGTCATGCTGCCAAGTCTTTTTGTCATGCTGCCCGATGTTCAAAGGGTATTTGAAGAAGTTCTACCTTTGCAGTCTACAATATTCTTTGTGTTAGTATATTTGAGTCAGTCATGTGGTTACTACATTCACATAATTCCAGAACTATGTTCCGAGTTTCGTGTCGTCGACATGGGACTCATCATGGCCCTCCTTCGATGAGACTATCCCTGTCGACATCAGCTCATCATCCAAGAAATAGTCTTAGAAACAATGATTAGTACCTTGAGATCTGTATGCCTTAATGACAGATTCTCTCGCTCTCGACATAGGTTCATGTCATTGACCTATGATCGATAGAATCGACTGGGTGTTCGACGTCAGGACATCTATTCACACTCAGTATATTGTACTAGAGTACCTTGGGAATCATTGACATTAATGGTAATCTCCCTCGCACTTGTTAATGATTCACATCATTGGCCGGTAATCAAGTGGTTTCTACCATGTTCGACTTCATATCATTGTAATCACATGGATAGAATCGTACTTTGTGGAAGACGAGACGAAGACCCTGGGTATATGTTTAAAGCACTCATTGCTTTTTCCCAGGTTTCAATGGAGTTTTGTATATATAGCATGGCTCCACATTTGTATGATCATGGCTATGCTCAAATTTGCATCTGTATGACATAGATCTACATTGTATGTCTGGTAGCTATGTCCAAGTTTGAGTCCTCTATCACATGGATCTACGTTGTATTCTAGTAGCCATGCTTGTTTATTCCTCTCATGGATTTTCCTTGTATTGGTCTGCAGCCATGATTTTGGTTACTTATGTCTATGAGTCAACATACTGATGTACTACAGATTCCTACTTGATGAAATGCTCCGATCGAGCTGACATTTTTGCCTCATGGCAATGACTTGTTCTCTCAAAGCTCTCATTTATCATATCCCTCTAAGACTCATGCTTTGCGGGGCATCCTATTATACCAAAATCCTGTCACCATCATGTGATAAGACATTTGACATACCTATTTGCCATGAATCCCAACGTCTGGAGTGGAAACTCATATCATTTGTCAATCTTTTTATGCAAATTCCCAGCACCGTGCTTGACCCTTTATCCATACGTGGTACCCTTTTTCACACTGCCGATACTCTGTTGCCCAAAAGCGGTGCCACTGCTTATGGCCCTTAGTCCATAAGCGGTTATTACCCAAACTGCTCTGTCACTAAAGGAGAAACACGGTACCCTGGGTAAAAAGGGAAAAAGAGAAGCTTCTCAAGGCTTCTAGATGATAAGCCTTGAGATATCCCTTATCCCTACTGTTCTGGGTCTGTTGAGCTCGAGATTCCCCATCCTAGGATCTTGAAGGCCACCTCACCCACAAATATCTCAACCTACCCTATCCATCTAGCATTATAAATACAAGCTTATGGCCATGGTTGAGGGGGAGAACTCTTAAGGCATTGTTATGTTGTTGGATTGATCACTTGGTCCATACCATTGGAGAGTATAGAGAGAGCTAGAGTCGGAGCTTATGGGGATGAGAATGCTTAGTTTCATGGAGATGCATGTCAACACTAAGGCTTGGTTGTAAACTTCTTCATATTTCTTTAATGCAAGTTGATTTCTATCCCACATATATTGGTGATGTTTGATTTCATATATATGTTGTTAGATTCCTTAGTCACTAGCATAGATTACTAGATTATATTCTGGTTGCTTTGATCTGTTTCATGTTGAGCTTATTGCAAGTACACAGGGTGACTATCAAAGCATTGTATTCCAGGTATCTATGGCGTCTAGGGAGAGTCTTCAACCTCTGTCCTCTATTTGTTCTGGATCTAAACCATTCAGACCAGTGGAACACCTTGCTGTCCGTAGGAGGTGAAATATTCTAGCTAACAGTCAAGTCATAGTTATATTGATCCTAATATGATTGAAATATTTTAGTTAAATAAAAGTAAGAATGATAAATCTTGGTTGGTTCCTATGATGTAGTTATTATGATAGATTGGTTGGATTCACACCATGTTATTTTAGATTGCAATAACAAGATTCTTACTTCTCTTGGTGAAGAAGGATAATATAAACAGTGAAAGGTATTCCAAGTCATATTTCCATAATGAATATTTCAATGGTAGATGTCAAATATATGCAACTTATGTGGAAAATCAAGAAAATGGTAAAGGCTCCATCATAGAATATTTTCTAATATTATAGGAATTCACATGTATTTTAGGAAATAATAGGTTTGCTACATAAATGAGACATTGATTTCTCTATTGACTTGGTTCCAGAAGCTACCCCAATTTCCAAAATTCCTTATAGAATAAGTACACCTGAGTTGAAGAAATTACAAGTGCAACTAGAAGAGCTCTTGAAGAAAGAATGCATATTCCTAAGTGTGTCTCCTTGGGCGAACCAATACTCTTTGTAATGAATAAGGATTGAACATTGAGATTATGTATTGACTTCAAGAAGTTAAATAAAGTCAATGTGAAGAATAAATATCCTCTCCCTAGAATTGACAACTTGTTTGATTGAATAAAGGGAACAATAATTTTCTCACTGATACATTTGAGATCAGGTTATCATTAGTTGAAAATAAAGGATGGAGAAATAAGGGAAACAACTTTCAAAACTATATATGGTCATTATGAGTTTTTAGTGCTTCCATTTGGGTTAACAAATGCACTATCTACCTTTATGTGATTGAAGAATTGGATATAGAAAATATCTGGATACGTTTGTGATTATATTCTTAGGTGACATTCTTATTTATTCAAATTTCAAGAGGAGCATGAGGAGCATTTGATATTTGTACTGCAGGTTCCGAGGGAGAATAATATTTATGCTAATTTTAGTAAATATTCATTTTATTAGAAGCAGATTCAGTGTTTGGGACACATCATATTTGCGGAAGGGATATCATTAGATATAAAGAAGATTGAAGCTATCATGGGATGGAATACACCCTTAAATGTATCATAGAATTTTTTTTTATGGGATTGGTTGGATACTACAAAAGGTTTATAAATGGCTTCTCAAAAGTGGTGCATCCAATTACCTTATTATAGAAGAAAGGGATTGAATTTGAATGGATCCACTATAGTGTGAATAAATTATTCAGTAGTTAAAGAGATTGATCAATAGTACTTTGATTCTCAAAATAGCTTGTCTAGATGAAGACTTAGTAGAGTACTCAAAAAAGGAATTGGTGGAGTACTCATACAAACTGGACATGTGGTATGTTATGAGTCTAGGAAGCTAAAGGAACATGAGAAAAAAGGTCAAACACTATTTAGAGTTGGACTCTATAGTGCATGCCTTAAATATGTGGAGACACTATCTAATGGGCATGAAATTTGAATTAAGAAAAAATAACTGCGGACTAAAGTATTTGTTTGATAAGTAGACTTTGAATTCTAAGCAAACAAGATAAATATAATTTATTTGTGAGTTTTATTTTGATAACAAACGTATAAAAGGGAAAGAGAACAAGGTTGTATATACACTCAACAAGAGAATGCATACAATACATGCTACAATAATTAGCGTGTGTAAATTAGATTTAAGAACCATAATTCTTGAGGTTGTTAACTCAAATGAAAATTATATTTAGGCAAAAGAAGTATCATAGTAGGAAAATGTACAACAAAAATATGAAATATATAATTTGGAAGAGGATGGACTTCTTATGCATAAAAATAGATTTTATGTTCCTAATTTTGTTGAATTAAGAAAACTGGTAATGGATGAGATGCATAAGGTTCCATATGCAGGTCACCCTAGATACCAAAGGACAATTGTAGCTATGAGAAGTCAATACATTTGGCCATGAATGAATAAAGGCATTGCTGAGTATATAGCCAAGTGCATGGAGTGTCAAAAGGTGAAAGTGGAGCATAGACATCCAACATGTTTTCTACAACCATTAAAAAGTTTCCTAGGACAACGAAGCAACATGATTCCACCATTGTAGTGGTGGACAAGTTAATGAAAGATGTTCACTTTATTCTAATTAAGTCAACGCATAATGCAACTAATACAGTAGAGATTTATATGAAGTAGATTGCTAGGTTGCATGGGATACCAAAAGACATTGGTTTAGATAGATATTCAATTTAATTCAAACTTTTGGAAACATTTATTCAAAGGATTTGAAACAAATATAAATTTGAGTACAACATATCATATGCAAATAGATGGGAATATTGGGAGAGTTAATCAAGTTATTAACAATATGCTGAGAATGTATGTTATAGATAAACCATCTAAATGGGAATATTATCTGTATTTGGTGGAGTTTTCATACAAATTTACAATGGGTATCATGCTTTCTTGAAGATGAGTTCGTTTGAATCCTGGTATGATAGAAAAATAAATACTCCAAACAGTTGGGATAATCCAGTAGACATAATAGCAATTGGACTCTAATTGCTCAAAGATATGGAATAATCGATTGCAAACATCAGGAATATCTAAAAGCAACACAATAATGAAATAAAAATGAATATAAGGGTAGAGTAGCAAGAGAATTTAAAGGTGATGATCATGTGTATTTGAAAGATAGGCCAAAGGAGAGTTCATTGAAACTTGGAATTTATCCTAAGTTTGCACCCAAATATTGTAGGCCATTTGAAATATTATCTAGGATACAACATGTTTCATATCAACTTGCATTTACTATCTGCTTTAAATTGCATAATGTATTTCATGAGTCATTCTTGAAAAAGTATATACCTAATTCTAACTACATTATTGATTGGGTTGTATTTCAGGTGGAAATAGAGGGAGATATTATGATGCAGCCAGTATGCATCCTTGAAAATAAGGAAACATTGCTCAATAACACAACCATAGGGTATATAAAGGTATAATGGACACATTACGACCTTGAAGAATCAACATGGCAATCGAATAATGCAACATGGGAGGCATACCCATATTTGTTTTGAAAATTTTGTTGTAATGTTTACGTACCTGTACATAGTGCTGATATGCATCGAGGACAATGCATAAATTAAGGGGATGGGAATGTAACACCCCATTTTTTACCCCAAGATGTAAATATGATGTAATTATGTAAAATTTAGAATCTTGATATGAATGTTATAGGATGACCAAATGTATTGTAAACATGCATGTTTTATTTTTAATATAAAAATCCATGACAACTTCAAGTGGATAAAGATGAAGAAGAGATGGGGTGTTATGATTCCACAGGTGAGGGAAATGAGAGGGGATAAGGGGTGACGAACCTAGCTAATGTCCCTAATATTCATTATCCATTTTTACCCAATCTTCAATAACCTTAGTTTGATTATCACTTTAATTAAAGAAGGGATAGTTATCCTAAGGGAGATCAAGAGGGGAAAGTGGTCAATTCTACAGAAGCCACTTTTCAATCCATATCCATCCATATATCTTGTTAGAGAATCATCAAGTCATCATTAAAAAAGTAAGATAATCCATGCTATGTTAGATATGATTAGGAAACAAAAGAAATAATGGTGTTTTCATAGGTTATCGCTTGATCCCACCATGATAAATGACATCCTAGATACCTTGATAAATTAGTGCCCAAAGATTAGGGAACCTAGCCTGCAGTGTGAAATTTTTAGAGGCTTTTCATGGAAAATTCTTGGTCAACATTTACTGGAGCACCATAAAACGAAGGGGACAACTTGAGCAACTAGAATGTGGAGAACGAGGTACCTACCTTAGCATTGTGCAGGTCGATGGGGATTGAGTGAGATGTTGGGGTCAAATCTAGATGGAGTTAATTACACCAATTAAGTAGAGGATAGGTTCCTTTGGGTGAGTAGTGATTTTAGATTAGCGTGGTTTTGAATTGAACAATAATAGGTGTAAATACCACAATTTATTCCTTAAATTCCCTAGTTTCCCATAATTCCAAAACTTTTCTTTCATCTTGCATCCTTTGAACTTAGTTATGGAATATGATCTACTTTGTTGACCCTTTTCACTATATCTATCTCTCACAGATAGGTATTCACTTGTATAGGTATCTATTGATGATTTTTTCCTCAACTCTTATCATGGAAAAGAGGCTACCACATCATCAAAATTAATATTTTTTGATGATGAGTTAGTAATCTTCATCACCAATTGATCCTAAGTATCTAGGAGGGAACATAGTAAAATTATTTCTATGTACTTATCCTCCACATTTACACCAACCAATACTAGTTTATTCAATAGGGTATTAAACTCAATAAAATGATCCACCATAGTTGAACCCTCCCTTATCCTCAGATGATAAATATGATTTTTTCAGGAAAACCTTATTTGTTTCTGATTTTGTGTCATACATTTTCTCAAGTTTCTCCCAAAGGGATTTCATGGTATTTCCTTCAGCAACATTGAGCATGATAGAGCCTACTAGGAAAAGATGAATTGTAGAAACTGCCTTCCTATACAAACATTTTCACTCCTCTTCTTTCTTGCCACTGAATTTTTTCAAAACCCATTTTAAGGATATGGATTAGTCATTTTAAACTAGAAAATGCTCCACCTTCATCTCTCGAGGAGATATTCTTTCCATCAAACTTCTCAATCTCGAACTTGGTTAAACCTCCTATCATTGTTGGAGATCCCACTCATAGAAAACCCTATTCCTATTATTTTTACAGGATATGATGCCATAGGTTAGAATAATAAATAAAGAAAAAAATAAAACAAAAATAAAATAGAACAAAATATTTACATGGAATTTGTTGTGTGCATGTAAAACCATAAGGAAATGGAAGATTCAATCTTTTATTACTACTTAGAAAATTTTTACAATGCTTCCTTCTCTTGTGATACAATGCTAGGGATCACTCCTCTTTTATACAATACATATGAGGGTTCCACATGGAATTTACATTAGAAGGTTCTATAATTTTTCACCTCGGGGATACGAGAAATTTTTTTGCACACTCCCTAATAAGGGAGACTTGAATGCCCCCCTTATGAACCTTTGCTTTCCAAGCACATAAAAATCATGCATTTGCATAGTCATGTACAATTATATAGGAAAATGTTAGAGATTTGGATATCAAATTCACCTCCTAACACATTTGGTCTCCATCTTCCTCTTCAACCTAATTCATCTCTTCACTCATAATATCTACATCAAGAATTCCATTTCATCATATGCCACTTCTAATATTCTCTTTTCCAATTGTTCATTAATTATTTTACTAAGAGTAGCATATTCTTTTGAGTTTAAAACCTACAGTGTTTCCTTATTCTTGTTATCAACTACTGAGTTTCTAGGATCCTTCCCTAACCCACTTACTTTAGGAGTTAGTCAAGTAATTTATGCAGTCATAATTTTTAAATAAGATCGAGTAGTTATTAGAGAACAATTAATGCAAAAGGGTATCTATATTAATTAAGGCCAACTAAAAAGTTCATACTCAAATAATTATTTGACCATGTCAAGTAGTTAGGGTTTTGCATATTGAAATGCTATTTGAATATATGGAAGGTTATGGTTTGTTTCATTAAGAATTATTTTATCAGAGCTTTACTCAAGAGAAAGGTCACCCAAATTTAAGAGGCAAGTGAACATTGCTTCCATATTTTATTATCATATTATAAGAGTTATTTTCACATCATTTCTCTTGTATATTTCCTTTGATCAATTATTTTGCACAATAATCTTGTGTTTCTAGCACCATTTATCTATCTATATATTGTTTTTTCTCTGACTTGTAGGGTTAAGTACACCATAAGTGGTATCCAATCACTTTCCTTAGTTAGCATGCCTCTGAATTTTCATATTTTTTTTATGTGCTAGAGACATGTTCTGACGTCTTTAAATAACCATAGATGTTTATCATTCAGTGGGTAAAACCATGGTTGGGAAAACATGCACATAGAATACAATTGGTAGTTAGTCACATTTGTTGGACATAGTTGTAACCTTTATTGGTACCTCTTCAAGTAGGATTGCATTAGACAACACCTGCACATGGAATCTCACTTCTGTCTACCATTGGGTATATCTGAAGTCCCATAGGTAACCTAAAACCAACTCTAGATAATCCATTCATTCATATTTTTTCTATAGTTGCACCAATCACATCAGTTGAGAAGCGTATTTTCATGTACTTCTATATTTGGGTAGCATGACCGAGGGAACAACTGAGCATCATTAGTTAGATCCCTAAAATATTGGGTTGAGAACTACTGTTGGACTTTACAATTATATGAAAGAGCTATAACACATGATATTCCCTTTTCCTTAGGACCCTAGAATCCCTCATCTCTATAACCCTCTAGTAAAATTATTACATCTTTTCATCCAAAAGGAATTCAGACATTTTGTTAGTATAATAAAATATTCTCTGTGACTAGCTAGTGAAATTCCTACATCTTTGCATCTAACAAGAATTTGGGAATTTTTTCATTGCAATAATATTTAGTAGGGAGTAATAAACCTTTCAACATTAAAAGGTATATAAATATTCCATGTGTCCTAGAAACCCTTATTGGTGTCCCATATCAAAAGAATTATTGTATCATGCTAATCATTTTGGTATATATCCTAACAATCTTTTTTGGTTGGACCCATGACACCTTTGATGGAGACCTGTCTCAAAATAATCCTTGAATCATGATGAACATGTTGGTATACATCTCTAACAACCCTTTTTGTGTGGACCCAACCATACCCAATTTGGCATTCTTACTTTTTAGATACCATGGTACACACCCACAATTAGAAAAACATGGAGGAAGCAACCTAAGATCCAGTCAAAAAATTAAATCACTAGTTGTGGCCTTGAAGCACTCAATTGACAATATCACTCTTACTGTAATTGACAGCCACAACAATATGGATAGCCAAAAACACATGATTGTTTCTATTTCTCAACACTTGGACTGCACTCAAAAACAAGATGATCCAAATATTAACGCAGTTGTTAATGATGAACAAAGCTTTCACGCTCTTTTTAGAAACCTAGCCTCTCTCCTTTGAGGATAAAAATTCATGGAACCACTTCCTGAAGGTTGACACGTGTAAATTTGATGGATTTGATCGGTCGGTTTGGGTTACCCAGTTGGAACACTATTTTTTCCTCCATGTCATTAAGGATGATATCCATAAGTTAAAAAATAGTGTTTTATATTTAGAATCAAAAATTGGAAAGGGCGGAAATGGTACAATAATATTATTATCATTATGTCCCTTGGAACCAATTTGTGAAGATCCTTAATGATTGTTTTGAACCCGATGCTCACTACCTGGGAATACTGGCCAAATTACACCAAAGTGGCACAATTATGGACTATATTACAACATTTTACCAATTGATAATCCAAATATAGGGCCTCTCTAATTTTGTTTTTCACTTTTGTTTCATCAATGGCATTAAGGAGGAAATTCAATCACATGTCACTATGTGAAAGCCCTCCATTTAGTTTAAATATTGTGATAGAGATAGAGAAGTTGAAATGGTGATCAATTCCCATCCCAGAATACCTTTGTTTCCCACTCACATGATGTTTCCAATGGATCCTACTTCCAATAATTCCACCAAATGACCATTAAGAATCCAGAACTTAACCCTGGATGCAACAGTCTAATGTTAATGCCTTGGACTTTCATATAATTGTGATTAAAACTATTTATGAGGGAATTAATGTAAAGAAAATAATTAATTCCAAATCAATGCATCAACACTTGAGCCCCTAAAGGAAAACACCATGGTGGGTACTCAAGAACTAGAAGTGGAAGATACTATCCCACTCTTGGAATATGCTTCCAATATGGCCGTTCCTTAGAATTAACCCCAAATAGAAATCCATGCCTTATCATGTTTATCCACACCCCAAAAATTGAAGTTTATTGGTTACATCAAGCATCAATATAAAGTCATTATATTAATAAGCAATTGCATCACTAATGATTTCATTCATCAGAGAGTGGTTGATAAAACACATTGCTATATCTTACTTATATCCAATTTTGAAATTATGAAAGAAAATGGGGTTATGATGAAATGTCGGGGTGGTTGTGAAAATGTAAAACACCAAATGGGTGACTACCATCTTAAAACACACATGTTCAACATTGACATGGGTGGTTTTGATATAGTTTTGGGTGATAATTTCCATGGACTTTGGGACTAGCCACCATGAATTTGAAGGAAAGTTTTATCAACTTTTATCATGGGGCAAACAAACATCATATCTATGGAATTCCTTTGTTTTCTCCCAAAATTATCTCCTCCCACCACGTGGATAAATTAGTGAAGAAATCTGTATTATTGCTCAATTCAATGGCATCCACACCATGGAAACACTTACATAATGTTGAAATATTGGATAATACTGAGATGTAGGGGGTGAATCCGTATTGTAACTTATCACAATATAAAACCACTTTTATAATTTACTTATTAAAACACATAATCAACAAGAACACACAGAACACAAATTTATCATGGAAGCCCAATTGGGTAAACCACCAATAATTCCTATTAGTGAAAAATTGTTATTTACAAATAGTTTTTCCTGCTACTACAGAAAAGGATGGTATTACACCCTATTTACCAGCAACTACTAGAAGGAGGCTATGTTGTAAAGGAAAGTGTCCTATGGCTAGGGTTTAAGAGGCCATCAACGTACTGGGGTTGAAAGAGAGATGCACAATGTTCAGCAAGTATATAACAGCAAGTTTCAGAAATGAGAAAGATCCACACCTGATTAACTGAAGGCTGGTCCAAGCTTTCTCTTCAATCCTCTTCTTGCTCCTCTCGCTCCAAGAGACCTGCAAAACAAGTTATACCTTCCTCAAACCATTATGACCACATATAAGACAATGATAATCAAATAAACATGAACAAATGATCTGAATAACATCATCATATGATCAGAAACAGAGATTCAATCACACATTGAACAATGATTTGGGAAGAAGAAGGACATCACATCTTTATTAATCCTGAAAACAAGTACAAGTATACCTTCTCTTCAGGTTGGCACCTCACGAAACCTTGATCTGGATCTGCTGCTTCTCTTCTCCAAAGAACTCAGCCTCCAAGCTCTGCAACACAAGGGGAAGACCTCCAAGGCAAAGGTGTGGGCAACGAGAGTTCCAATTCCTCCAGCATAACAGTGCAAAAATTCAAGTCCCTCTCATGGCCTTCCCTTCCTCTATTTATATGGGTGAAATAAGGTAGTTCGAAGGTTAGAGAAGTTACAGTAGTTAAGGAAATCCAGTTATATGACATAACTAATCTCTACTTAACGCGTGTTTTAAAGTTTAAAATGTTAAGATACACATGCGCGGGGATACAGTAGAGCAACCCGCGAGTGATGCGCGACCATATAGAAGAGCAACCCGCGCATACAAGGATGCGCGACTTGTTACAAGGGAGACTCGCGATTGATGCGCGAGATGTCAATACAAAGAGTCGCGCATACATCCTAACAAGGCTAAATAACAAAGTAACTGGCTGGATGAAGGCAGAAATGTATTCAATAATAAGCAAGCTATAGTATTCTAGGCAAACCTCAATCCATAAGTGTCCTTTTGTGCGCCGACATAAGGAAAGTCGGCACTCGGACGGAGAGGTGCCATTCTGGTGTATAACAGGCTACGACCCCCTATTTTATTAGCTGCTACTGAAAGGATTCTTTGACACCCTATTTACTAGCTACTACTGGAAGGAGGCTACGACCCCCTGGTTTATCAACTACTACTGAAAGGAGGCTACGACACCCTATTTACCAACTACCACTGAAAGGAGGCTACGACCCCCTGCAGGCTTGTTTCCTGCCCTACCACCACCCCTACCACCCTAATATGTTTTCAATAATCTTCCTGATTTCTTTACCCTTTAATCTCTATCACACTCACTGGTGTCTGCTACTTCTTATATGATCTGGACCATGGAGACAATTTCTCTCACTCATCCCTCTATGTATAAATACCTTCATGTTTCCTGCAGACGCATCTCTTCACCATTGTGCCGTTTCATTCTTAGATTGTGCCTTTTTGAAACAGCTAAGATAATTACATGTTAATCGATTTGTTGTTTAATCTTCCAGTCGTGACCTTCTGCATTCTCCATCTCCACAACCATCCCCAGCCGTTGATTTTATATCGGTCTTCTTCTTTACTGTAGATCTAAGATAGGATGCGGTATGTGGATTGCCAAACTGTGAAATTTTTCAAAATGTCTTTCCGCACTTAGCTTTCGGCCTCAACCATTCTACATCGTTGATCTCCTTCAAGCTCTTTGTGACCGTCAATCTTTAGACTGTGGGTTGTGGAAATTAGGTTTGTGACTTTTTCAACATGTCATTTTGAGATTTCCTCTTTTTGCCAATTTTCTTTCGCACCGTCGATCTTATGCGGATGTTTTCTAGACTTTTGATCTTCTAGATTGACTAGCACTCAATGAAGTGGAGACATCAAACCTTCAATGAAATGGATCTCACAAGAATTCCGCATCCATCCTTTGCTGTTAATTCCCCTACTAGTTGAATTAGTGGAATCATTTAAGACCACTAGATCTTGATCCACCTCGATCGACGCTGGACTCCAAATACTACATAGTGGATTACATTAAAATTTCGTGCACACTAGGATTTTATTTGTTTGTGCTAGTTCTCCCAGCAGAATCGCTCCTAGTCATTGATATTCTTTGGGGATCAATCTCATCCATTGATATTGATCTTCTTTGTGGCGAATAGTTTCCAATTTCATGTCTGATTCACCTTGTTATCCTCCTAGCTATTTACTCAGCAAAATGATCTTATCACCATCGGATCAAGGTCCCCACTAAATCAACGATGGACTTCAATAATATGAAGCGAATTTCATAGAAATTTCACGCACATCAACCCGTGTTAACCTCCAGTCACTTCACCCATCGAAATGACCTTACCGCTGTCGGATCACGGTCCCCACCAAATCAATGGTGGAATTCAAATAATATGAAGTGAATTTCATAGAAATTCATGCACATGAAAATTTTCTTTGACCGCACAACTCCTACCAATGAAATCATTGTCCACCATTGATCTTCTCCAAGATCAATCTCAACCATTGTTCGTGATCCAATTTCCAGTGATTAATTTTAAATTTCGCAGCCTGACTCATCTTTTATCTTCCTCTTTCTTTTATCAGTGAAATGCTCCGTAGCCGTTGATCTTCGGCCATGCCTAATCTCCACTGCATGATCTCCAGTTGTATGGACGATTAGTTTGATCTTTTCTCAGGCAATCTTTCAACTGGAAAAATTGATTTTAGTTGTGGATCTATATACTCTCTTTAAACTCTCCATTTCGCACCGTTGATCTTTCTAAGATACAAATTTTCAAATCTGTGGTTGAATTGATTAGTGGAATGATTAATTCCTTTCTGCAACGATCTCCTATCCTTATATCAAATATCATAATACACCCATACACATAGAGAGATTCAAATACTTGCAAAGTAAAATATGTTATTCATTCAACTTAACCAGAGATACAATTGGCCACACACATTCTCTCCACTCTCCACTCCAGACTATCTCTTCACTCATACACTCAACCTTTTCCTTTGTCACTTCTGATATCATCCTGCTACCATATATACCGGTGATTCCTTTGTCATTCGTGAACATTTTTTACATCAATGACAACTACATTCTCAATCTCCCCTTTGGCATTGATGGAAACATCTAAACACTCTCCCCCTTTGACAATAATGATAATGGATAACCTATTATGCTATTGAGAATTTCACATCTTACTTATTTCCGACAACTCCCCTGTCATCATATCTCCCCTTTGTTAACTGGACTTGGTACTAACCAATGTATTATGATTTATCTTAACATTTCCTTTCTTGCAATAGGTTCATGAATAATAACTTGAATGATATATCCATGGACTCCCCCTTTCACTGTACTTCCTCTCCTTTATCAACATTTTTGTGGTAGAGTTTACACTCAGCATTACACTATTCTTTAAAAAAAAATTGTATTATGTAACTCGCTCTTCTTAAGAGCTATTCACATAATCCTTGGTCTGAGATAACAACAGGCTTTGCTACAATTTTGAGAGACAAATTTAGAAAGAACTTCCTTACACTCATAAATATATTTTTAAAATACCTATTGTTCCTTCACAATCTTCACTATTATTTTTACTTATCCTAGCACTTTTCAATAGACTGAATTTTTTATTTTTCAGATTAGACTTGAGTTTTCTTCCATTGTCAACATTTTTTATGTGTCATGACTTCAAATTCTAAGTGAACATAAAATATTTATCTTCTATTTGATTGCAGGCATCATGGTCTTCATGAATCACACATTTTGTTGTTCTCATGTTACTTCATAGGTCTTACACTTTCTCTATGTCAACCATACACCAATATTATCATTTAACCTTGATCATCTATTGTGTTTGATGAACATAGCTTTCAACATACTTCAACATTAGATACCAATTGGAATTTTCTGACTTTAACTCCCCCTAAGTATATGATCCATCCGAGTGTTATTTTCAAGGTTCTCTCTAAATCATGAGAGATATTTATAAAAGAATCCCACAATCATCACTTTATCCTTCTTCATCACCTTCATCTTCATCTTCATCGGTGTATTCTTTTACATATTTATCTTCATTTTCCTTATAATGGATGCAATTTTTATTTATGGCACTATTATGCTCATCATCATCTTTGAAGACCTCACTGATGTTTGAAACTTGTGTTTCTTCCGAGTTCTCGTAATATGACCTTTTCTTCCATATCTTCCCATGAGGTATCCTGCTTACTCGTCCTTTATCAACTTTTGTGTTTGTGTTTTGTTTCCTTCTAAAACTTTGATCTTTTCCCTTGGTTATGCGGCCAGCAGCCTCGTGACCAAACTTATGACTACAATGACAGTACCCATAGAATTTTCCCTTTATGTTTGAGGAATATTTGATCTTCTTTCTTCACAACTTCCATCTTCTTCCACTATTTTTGAGATTCTACTGAAACACTCTTCCTTAGTTTACATTCTCTAGCCATATGTCCAAAGTTATTACATTTGTAACACTTTATGTCATATATTTGAAGAGGTCCAAAATGGTTATGATTTCTTCCTTTTGGTTTGTTACTAGATGCATCCTTCTTATATTCATAACCCTTTCCATAAGCTCTACATTTCAGGGCTTTATGACCAAAATTATTACAAGAGTAGCAATGACCCAAGAATATTTGTTGATATATGTTTTCCATTGGTCTCTTAGACATCTCATTAGTTCTGTCTTTTTCATGGAAGGATGAAACATATTTCTTTCTTTCTTCCCTTTTAACATGAATCTTTAATGCATCATAGCTTCTTTAATTTCCACCTTCGTTTAAGACAGAGGAGTATTCTGGCTCCTTTTCTTTGACATATCCTAGACCAGTTTTATCATTTGATGATCTTCGGCTACTTAAGATATCATCTAAGATCCTTGAGCTGTTCTCAAACTTTGATTTGATACATTTTCATCAGCCCCTTTTCTAAGTTGAATAATCTATTTTCAAGTTTTTCAGAATCTTTGATTCTCTCCCTGAAGAGAACTACTAGATCCTCTTCAGTCTTCTTGACCTCTTGAAGCTGGTTCTTCAAGTCCATAATAATTTGATTTGTTTCTTCTTGGTACTTTGACAGTTTCTCTTTTAAAACTTTGTTTCTTTTCCTACACTTTTCAATTTCATCAACAACAGCCATGTATTAAGCTTCTACATCCATTTCTGATTCCTCATCTAAATTTGTTGTTCCTATAAATAGGATTTTTGCATCTTCACTTTCATCGTCACTATATTCTTTGGAATAGAAGCTCTTCTTCATTTTATTAAAATTATTCTTACCCATGATCTTATCCTTATGACAACAAGAGTCTTCATGATCACTCTCTTCTTGTTTTGGGTAAGGACACTTATTGGGAAAATGTCCAATTCTTCCACATTTAAAACATTTCAAGGGTATCTTTCCTTTGTACTTCCTAGTACCTTTCTCAATTTTACTGATGAAAAGAGATTCTTATTTATCTAGTTTCTCTAGTTGGTTCTTGGATGGGGCTTTAAATGCTTCCTCTTATCTTGACGGTTCATTATGTCCCATCCTCGTCTCATATGCAGTGAATATCCCATGTATTTCATCTACTGTCATGTCATCAAGGTTATCCCGTTCTTCTAGAGTGGACACTTTTGAGTCATACTTCATTGGAAATGTTCTTAGTATTATTCTCACCACTTCTCTTTCTTTTAATTTTCCTCCAAGACCTCTAATATCATTGACAACCTCGTCTACTCTTACAAGGTATTCCCCAATATTTTCCTCTTCTTTCATTTTAAGGCTCACAAACTACCCTTTGTATTTTTGAATCTTGGAGTCTTTGAATTTAGATGCCCCTTCATAGATAATCTTTAGCTTATCCCAGGCTTGTTTGGCAGTTTTGCATCGCATAGCTTTTGTAAATACAGAGTTTGTCAATCCACTCAATATTGCATTTAGGGATTTGGCATTACCTTCATATTGGACTAGTTCCACATTGTCTGTAGGTGCTTTGTCATTTATTTTATATTTCTTTTCAGTTGCATCCCAAACCTTCCATCCAAGGGACATCAGATGGCACTTCATTCTCGCACTCCAATAAGAACAGTTTTCTCCTTTGAACAATGGAGGTCTGTTGGTGGGTGAACCTTATTTTTGATCCATAGTGGTTTGAAATAGGATCTACCTTCCAGTTGTTAAACTATGGTGAAGTAACTCGCTCTGATACCAATTGTTGAAATATTGGATAATAATGAGAGGGGGGGTGAATCAGTATTGTAACTCATAAAAATTTAAAACCACTTTTATAATTTATTTATTAAAACACATAATCAACAAGAACACAGAGAACACAAATTTATCATGGAATCCCAATTGGGTAAACCACCAATACTTCCTATTACAACAAAATTGTTATTTACAAATAGTTTTCCCTGCTACTACATACAAGGATGGTATTACACCCTATTTACCAACAACTACTGGAAGGAGGCTACGACCCCCTGGTTTATCAGCTGCTACTGAAAGGATGCTACGACACCCTATTTATGGAAGGAGGGTATGACCCCCTGGTTTATCAGCTTCTACCACTACTACATTTCGATCCAAAATCCGACGGAAAAATCCGACGGTGCGTCGATTTCTCTTTTTAAACTTACCAAAAATCACAAAGATACATTTTTTTGTGTGAATGTGGCCACAAGCATCGCTTAAGCGACGCCTATTTTCATAATCATTGGTTAAGCGTTGGTTAAGCGATGGAGAATTAGAAAGCGTCGCTTAAGCGACGGGGCCTTTGAAATATCCGTCGCATTTTCGACGCTTAGGTTCATTTCCTACCCATTATGCTAGTGGGTATAAAGTTTGTGTTTATTTTGGAAATGAAGACGAACTCAGAGGTACCCACAACCTCAAATGAGCACACAATCTAGTGAATTTTTTAATAGCTTGTTGTG
>LPNX010593175.1:24484-47544 GCA_001517045.1 Pseudotsuga menziesii | reverse complement strand
TTTCGCACTCAAATGCTCACTGAGAAAAGTGATATATATAGTTTTGGAGTGGTGTTGTTAGAAATCATATGCGGCAGACCACCCATAAGTGCAAATCTACTAGAAGAGCAAGTTAACCTGGTTGAATGGGTAAGGAATTTAGTTATAATTTATCATTCTCAATATGAAACATGAACCTATTGACTACGTAGTTGATGATATTCAACTGCATCTTCTTCCAATTTTAGTTATAATTTTGATATCTTATAATTACATTTTCGCAGTAATTTGTGATATTCTAATGCCGTTCATTAATATGTTACGTAATTATAGGTCACACCGTATGTGCAAGTGGAGAGGGATGAAAATCCTGACATATCAATAAGTGGGGAAATTGGAGAAATCGTAGACAAGAGGATGGATGGAAACTATGACATTAAATCAATAGTTGATGTTGCCAATCTAGCCCTAAGATGCGTTGAGGCTAAGCCATCTTGTAGGCCTAGCATGAGTGAAATAGTGGTTGAGATAAAAGAAGCTATCATACATGAGTCTAATAATAATAATAATGCTCTCCCAACTTGCGAGGGACTTGGTATCGAACATGGAGATTTGCAGGCCAGCCCAGTTCATTTGCGTGGAGAGCCCAGTAAACGCATTTGTATTTTTTTTTTAAACAGTTGTAACATTCGGATAAGCGATGGCTTGCACATGTCGGTTGTGCTACGGAGACGGCCTGCAGATCTCGCTTAACCGACGGCATGAAGGTTTTTTTTTTTTTAAATTAACTCCCGTCGCTTAATCAACGGCTATAACTGTCGCTTTACCGACGATTACAGTTTATATCCGTAGCTTAACCGACGGCATGAAGGTTTTTTTTTTTAATTTACTACTGTCGCTTAACCGACGGCCGAAATGTCGCTTAACCGACGGCATGAAGGTTATTTTTAAAAAAAAAAATTCACTACCGTCGAAGAAGTTCTGTCGCTTAACCGACGCTTTACATTTAACCGACGATAAACTGAGGTGTCACTTAACCGATGGATTGGAAGGATGTCAGATAACCAACAATTAACCACCGACGCTTAAAAAAAATCATAGTGTCATACATGCGACAGAGAAGTGTCAAAAATCCGACAATATGGCCGTCGAATTTTTGGTCGAAATGTAGTAGTGTACTAAAAGGATGTTGTGGCACCCTATTTACCAGCTACCACTGGAAGGAGGCTACGACCCCCTTGTAGGCATGTTTCCTATCATAGCGCCACCCTACCACCCTAATATGTTTTCAATAATCTTCCATATTTATTTACCCTTTAATCTATGTCACACTCACTGGTCTCTGCTACTTCTTCTATGATCTGGACCACAGAGACAATTTCTCTCACTCATTCCTCTATGTATAAATACCTTAACATTTCCTACAGACGCATCTCTTCACCATTGCACCATTTCATTCTCCGATCATGCCTTTTCAATACAACTTTGATTTGTTGTTTAATCTTCCAGTCATGACCTTCCGCATTCTCCATATCTGCAACCATCCTGAGTCGTTGATTTTATATCGGGCTTGTTCCTAACTGTAGATCTAAGATAGGATGTGGTATGTAGATTTTCAAACCGTGACATTTCTCAAAATGTCTTTTTGCACTTAGCTTTCTTCCTCAACCATTCTGCTCCGTTGATCTCCTTCAAGCTCTTTGTGATCGTCGATCTCCAGACTCTGGGTTGTGGAAATCGAGTTTGTGAATTTTTCAACATGTCATTTTGAGATTTCTGCTTTTCTCCATTTTTCTTTCCCACCGTCAATCTTATGCGGATTTTTTTTAGACCATCGATCTTCTAGATTGACCAGCACTCAATGAAGAGCAGGGACATCAAATCTTTGATGAAATGGATCTCATAAGAATTTCGCGTACATCCTCTATTGTTAATTCCCTTGCTAGTTGAATCAGAGGAATCATTTAAGATCGTTAAATATTGATCCACCCCAATCTATGGTGGACTCCAAATACTATAGATCATATTAAATTAAAATTCCATGCACACCGGGATTTTATTTTCCCGTGCTAGTTCTCCTAGCAGAATCGCTCCCAGCCATTGATATGCTTCAGGGATCAATCTCATCCATTAATATTGATCGTCTTCATGGCGATTAGTTTACAATTTCATGGCTGATTCACCTTGTTATCCTCCTCGCTATCTACTCAGCGAAATGATCTTACCGCCGTCAAATCAAGGTCCCCACCAAATCAACGGTGGACTTCAAATAATATGAAGCAAATTTCATACAAATTGTGTGCACATCAAATCGTGTTAACCTCCTATCACTTCACCCAGCCAAATGACCTTACCATCATTGGATCAGGGTCCCCACTAAATCAATGGTGGAATTCAAATAATATGAAGTGAATTTCATAGAATTTTGTGCACATGAAAATTCTCTTCGACTGCGCAACTCCTCCTAGCGAAATCGTTGTCCACTGTCGATCTTCTCCAAGATCGATCTCAACCATTGTTCGTGATCCAATTTCCAACAATTAGTTTTAAATTTCATATCCCGAATCACCTTTTATATTCCTTGTTCTTTTATCAGTGAAATCCTCCTTAGTTGTTGATCTTTAGCCACACCTAATCTCCACCGCATGATCTCCATTTGTATGGACGATTAGTTTGATTTTATCTTGGGCATTCTTTCACCTAGAGAAATTGATTTCATCCATGGATCTATAAACTCTCTTTAAACTCTTCATTTCGCACCGTTGATCTGTCTAAGATACAGATATTCAAATCTGTGGTTGAATTGATCAGTGGAATGATCAATTCCTTTCCACAGCGATCTCCTGTCCTTATATCAGATTTCAGAATACACCCATACACATAGAGAGATTCAAATACTTGAAAAGTAAACTTTGTTATTCATTCAACTTAACCAGAGATACAATTTCCCACACACAGTCTCTACACTCTCTCTTCACACATACACTCATACACTCAACCTTTTCCTTTGTCATTTCTGAGCTCATCCTGCTACCATATCTACCGGTTATTCCTTTTTCATTCATGAACACCTTTGACATCAATGAAAACTACATTGTTAACACATAAGAGATTCTCCTTGAGTTGTATTTGTTTATCTCCATTATCAACAGGTTTTTAAGGTACCAAAAGTTCCATAATCACCCCATTGGGAGCATGACCATGGTATTCCATTAATTCTAGATATTCAACCTCCCAATGTACATACTTATCAACACCTTTTTTTCCCAAAAGAATTAAATCAAAAATATCATCTAGGAAATGTTGGAGGTTGGCCTCATTCATATCAGCTCCAACCCTTATTCGTCACAAGTGGTTATTATACTAAAAAATGAATGAAATTGGTGCACATGTCCATATTTTTGGGCTCTCAATAATTTAAGTATCAAATATAAATTTCCTATTCCAGCCATTGATGATCTCTTCGATGAACTTCATGGAGCCAAATTCTTCACTAAAGTAGACCTTTGATCTGGATACTATCAAATTAAATAAGATGGCATACCCAATATCCCTTTCCACACTCATGACAGTCATTATGAGTTCACCATACACCTTTAATAGCTCCATGAACAAGATATTCCAACTCTTATTCCATTTTATCTTGGTTTTCTTTGATTATATTTTGGTCTACACTTCCACTAATAAGTCCCCTTTTGAAACATACTTTCGATTTTTTGCACATTCACCTTTATATGTTGTATATGTATAACAAGGATGATTAAGGGAAGACACAAATTGAGAATCATTAGTACCACTCTTGAAATATTTTTCCATGATGACTTCAAAATCATCCATAGGAACAGATATTAACTAACGATTCCACTCCAATATACTAGGTGTATCATGACCCCATTATCCATGAAAAAGGCACATTTTCTAATTTGATTTCACTATTTTGAACAAAAACTTCATTGGCTCGATCTCCAAACCAATCTTAAAAACTACTTCATTTGGCATAAAAATTTTGGTTTCAAAACTATTAACCATCACCATGACTAAATTTGTGTTCAACTTGGATTGAACATAGCTACATTTTTTAAATTCGTACTCTTGGATTGCCAACTATTTCTCCCTTCCGAGGAAAACAAGGCTGCAATACACACACGAAATGCTAATATACTAGATTTGTGGAATTCACCCTCATTTTGAATAGACAATTCTTGGCATAGTGATCCTTTGTATGTAACTAATAAATGATAGTTTTGCCTCCATTTTTTACCTTAGGAAGATCTAGAATCTTAGTATCTCCTTTACAAGAGTTACCTTATGGTTTCAACTTTACTTTTCCCTTTTTTCATAAACTAGAAAAGTTGCTTCTCTCCTAAATATCCCTCACCCACCTCTGAAATTCATTGAACAAATGCTAGAAGTTGATAAAACTTGTCTGCCATTGTGATGGACATGACAAGGGTTTACATGTTCTTGTTTTGTAATTCAATTTGTACCCACTGTTGATATTTATTCATAAAATGGAACAATAGGTCTTCGTTATCCATATATTTAGTCTCCAACATTAGGCCTAAAAATGCCTTTATATACTCTTAGACCTTTTTTTAATGCCTTACAATCATCACCTAGATTCTTGCAATCCCAAGTTGAGTCTTGAGTATAAATTGATCCTTCAACGATAGTTTTATCTTTTCACAACTATAATTATTTATAATTTCTTGTCTTATTACTCAAACCTATGCTTTATTTCTCCACCAAAGATTCATAACACACTTCAAGAACATAGTTGCAGTGTTCAAATTATTCTCATCAACACTTATGTTTAGTTGTACAAATCACTAATCAATTCCCTAATAGAAGTTAGAAAATAACTTAGGGCCATGAGTGGCTTCATAAAGTACTACAAGCATAACATTTATCCTTATATGTTAAATTGATCCAATTCCATTGGAAACAACTCTCTTTTAAAAATCAATGGTGTCTCCCTATTATCCATATTCACTTATATTTAGTTTTCCAAATCACTACTCAATATCCTAAGATATGTTAGCAAATAACTTAGTGTCATGAGTGGCATCATAAAGTACTACAACCTTAATATTTATCCTTATATGTTAAACTGGTCCAATTCCATTGGAAACAACTTATTTCTTTTATCCAACTCATTGGATAATAATTTTATGTCTCGACAAAAAATTTCCATCCATGATAGGCTTGGATGATTTGGGTTAACATTTATTCCAAGGACTTAGCCTTGGTACACCCTCCTTTTTTCCATTCTAACTATACTTAGGAGGATTCTATTCATTAATCTAATGTCCTCTCCACAACGAGAATCCTTGTCCCAATCTTTGTGATCCTCATTGGTTTATCATTTCCATTTCATTCATGAAATGATCTTATGACAATGTCTTATTCTTTGGAGATCACCATCAACACCTTTATATAGTTAGTCACTTTATTTATGAAATGATCTTGTGATAATTGACAAAGCGTTATGGGCAAAGTTTTATGTGGAATAACCTATTCCAACTATCTTCTCCACCAAATATATATTTTTTATATCCATAATATTCCATTGGTGCAACCTATTGTAAGATTTAAATGTGTCCATTGAAAATCACATAAAAATTATGAATAAAAATAGAAATTAAATAATGGCATACACAAAACATTAGAGATTACTCTAGAAACTCTTAGCTGGGAAATCCAACAAAACCTAGAACCACACCTCTCGCTTACTCATTATATTCATTTAACCTTTCACAATACAATATTTAGGGATTCTTCCACATCCAAAAACCTAATATGTTAACATGGATTATATTACAACCATATTTCCTTTAACAAGATTAAAATACACATTTGGCAAAAAAACACTAAAAACAATCCCCTCCAAAAAACACAAAATCCAGGCTAATGCCCCTCATCAAAATCCATAACCCCCAACATGGGGGAACTAAGCACCCTGCTACTTTCAACATCACATTCGAAAAGAAATAATTTATCAAAAGTGAATTGACTTGTGCACAATACACAATGCAAAGAATATAAAACATACACAAAATTCTTGTACTTATTGTTTTCTTTTCAAAACTTTGCAAAATTGTGGCCCATGTATTAATAAGGTCAGAAGTTCAAGATAGTAATTCCCATAGATTATCTACACCAAGATAAATACTTAGTACCAGGAAACTTTTCCATTAATTCTACGACATTCATTAAAGTGTCAACTTTATCCAACAAAGCCTTCATCTCTCAAAATTGGTATTTCAAATCATTATGTATCATTTTATAATGATAAGCATGGTTCTTTGCTAAAATTATTGCATATTGACTTTCACAATCTAACCTAACAACTATATACACAAACTCAATACCTAAACACAATGTTTGTAACCTTACATCTTTAATTGCATGATGGCTACATTGTATTCAACTTTTATAGTTGAGACTACAACTACAACTTGTCTCTTTCTCATCCAACTGATAGCTTCTCCAAATAAGTTAAACACATAACCGCTTGTAAATCTTCTACAATCAATATCTCCACCCTATTCTGCATCAACAAATCCATGTGCATCTATCACTCTATCTAGTCTAAGTCTTCCTTAGTAGAAAATTTCATAATATGTAGAGACAAACAAATACATAAAGTCCATCTTTGCAATTGTTTAGATATACTTCCTTGGTTTTGAGAGATATCTACTCAAAAATCCCATGGGAAACGTCTAGTCTAGGAAATACCATTGCATACATAAACTTTCAAATGACACTAGCATAGGTAAATCATGACATGTCTTCTTCATCTTCCTCTCTCTTGGGACACTAACCTATAGATAAATTTACACCTATATGAATAGGGACCTTAACCAATTTGCATTCCTACATACAAAACAGTTGCAAAATTGTCTCAACAATTTTCTTTAATTCAACTAGATTTTTCTATTTGCATGATATATTTTAACATCCATCCCTAATATGAAGTTAGTATCCCCAAGATATTTCATGTCAAATTTGGAGGATAGTTGTGATTTCACTTCTTGATGGCATTCATGTTGTTTTTTTATCAGTAACATGCCATCGACAAGCAACGCCATATTAATGAACTGGGCACCAACCTGGTCTGAATATACACAATCACTAACCTTGCTTCCAACAAATCCCAATCAAAGAATGTATGTGTCAAAATTTTGGTATCACATACTAGGAGGTTGATTTAGACCATAAAGGGAATTCTCTATATTATGTATCGGCTCTTTCCTTCCATTCACCATAAAACATTTTGGTTTTTTCATAAATATTTCTTCTTCTAGATCCCCATGTAGGAATCATGTCTTCACATCCATTTTATCTTCTTGAAGACCAAAATCACCAAAAGTATACAAAATAAATAGGATATAAGTTAATTTAGCAATAAGGGAAAAAAAATTCATCAATTCCCTCTACCTAGGAATCCCTTTGCTGCTAACCTAAATTTGTACTTTTCCACTTTACCCTTTGCATTAAATTTCTTCTTACACAACAATTTTCTGCCAATGGATTTTCTTCCAACTAGATCCCAAACTTCATTTTTATCCAAGGCATCCATTTCTTCAACAATTTCCTTATTCCAGAGTTTATTATCCTATGAATACATAGTTTCCTTAACAATTTGAGGATCATAATCAGTAATAGATAAACCCAAACAATAATGAAAATCAAGTGGGGAATGTGTATCTAGTTTCCTTCTTTACTGAGATGATCTCTTCATAACTTGATTATGAGGTGTTTTTCTTCTTATACATATTCTTCTATTGAATTAGATTCTTCACCCTCCAAATCAAACTCTATTTTGTATGGTTTCTTTTCCCTTGGTAGGAATTCTAGTTTGCAAAGATATTTAACCTCTCTAGAAACAACATCTTGACTATAAATAATCTTCTTAGTTATTGGGTTCAATAATTTAAAACTTTAATACCACAGTTGTTAAGCCCTAGACTTCTTATTTTTCATGTGACCTATTTTCTTTTGCATTATGGACTTATGATCCTTTATGTTATTGTGGTCTTATGTTCATTTGCATGTTAGTGTGATTATGGACTTATGATCTTTGTTTGATAATGTGATTATGGAATTCATAATTAATACTAATATTAGTTATTGATATTGATGTTGTCATCAATGGTTGTTGATATTAAATAAACAACTGACTCAATAAATAAAACTAAAATAGTATGGGAGACCATGGATTTAACATTGTGAGGGGGCATGGAGAGATACCTAGCACCTTAGAACTTGTTGTTGGTTTGATGTAGTCCATCCTAGTTCATATTAACACCTTGGTGGAATTAATAATGTTGTTCACCCAAACCTTATACAACAAACCCTATTCTTGGTCTTTATGGACTATGGTGTCACTATTGCACCTTATGCATACCTTAGTGGGACACTCTTTCCTAGTGCACCCTCCTTGAGTGAAAAAATCCCTTTTTTGGACCCCACTTGCATTAAGGCACCCTCTCCGTAGATTCTAGGAGTAGTAAGATATAATTTAGCTTCCATATCCTTGATTTGTGCCTCTTGTTGAAATATTGTAACTTCAAAGGACATTCTAAATGTATTTTACTGATGTAACCCAAGGGAGATGTTATTATTCCTCCGATGGGGTGTTACTATTATATTTGGTCAGTATGGAGTCATGAGGTAAATCCTACATTGTAAGTCGGATCATTAGTTCCCTAATGAATAATATAAAAATTGTTCTAAGTATTCCTAGGTGAATTAGGCCTAGACAATATAGTGGGGCTGACTTGTTTAGGGTAAATGTCAGTTGGATCAATGTGTATCAATAGGAGAGTTGTGATTACTATTTGAACATAGAGTCACTCACTTGATTAGCACATAGGAGAGAGAGAGAGAGAGAGAGAGAGAGAACAACAAGGAGGAAAATACCTGTTTTGGGGGTTATATCTTATACATCTTATACAGAGGAATTTTTGGTTGGGTTTTCTTCCCCTTGATGGTTTCCCAAGATAAATACTGTGTCTATCTTATGATTGTGTTTCTTTCAGTGATTCTACATATGCTACTACTGTTAAATTGAATTGAATACTAATGATATATAGTATAGAATATGAAATCTTAACACGGTATCAGAGCTAACCTGAATAGGACAACTTTCACAAGGTGAAACTCTCTCTCCTCCCTCTCCAAAAGAAATTAGTGTTTCTACAAAATTTGGAACTTGGAAGATCTGCTTGCATAGAAAGTTGTACATCCCTAGAGCACATCTGTTGATCCTAGGATCGAAGTTTTTGGGTGGTTGAATATCTAGAAAATATAAACCCTAGTTTATACCTGAACGAGAAAATTACAGAAAACCAGAACCAGAAATTCTGCAAAGGTGCAATCTCGCAAGTAGGATTTGAAGGGTGAAGATTTGGGATATCCAGAAATCAGTTGGACCTACCAACTCACATCATTCAAGCACACATAATGGTAATTTTAGCTTTCTATTTTGAGAAGCTTAATTTTTTAGTGACCTACTGGATAGGATGGCCGCAAGCACTAAGCTTGAGGACAAGCTGGAAGGCATAGAAAAATTCCTAGCTTGGAAGTATATTCTGAAAGAGAATGGCCATGAGAAGTACATCAAGGATGAAGTTGCAGAACCAATAGAATTTGAACCTAAGGATAAGATGAACAAGACCTGATCAAGAAAATGAGGATCATTATTGATTCTATTAATGATCACTTGATCCCTCAAGTGTCATATAAGAATACACCTAAGAAGATGTATGATGCACTTTCTTGAATGTATGAGGGAAGGAACATCAACAAAATGATGAATCTGAGAGCTCAATTGAAGGACACTAACATGATCAAAGGAGAATCAATTCAATATTACTTCACAAGGGTCTCCCAGATCATAGAATAACTAAGTTCTATTTGAGACACCCTTGATGAGGATGAACTAGTTATGACTACTCTCAATGGTCTCACTAGACCTTGGGACACATTCATTTCGAATCGGTGTGCTAGAAAATAAAGTATGAAGTTTGACATAGTATGGGAATATTGCATACAAGAAGAAGCTAGAGTAGCCAACAAAGAAGCTCTACTCAGAGAAGATGACCAGGCTCTAGCCACCCATACTAAAGGAAGAAAATAGTCAAACTTCAAGAAGAGAAATCATAGTCCTTCCAAGAAGAATTTTCAGAAGAATAAGAAGGATTACTCAAAGTATCAATGCTACAACTGTCATAAGATAGGACACCTTGCCAGAGAGTTTCCATCACCAAAGAAGAACAACAACAACAAGAGACATCATGCTCATCTAGTTGAAGATAAGAATGAAGAAGAATAAAAACCTAGAAAGAGACTAACTAAAGGTGAATATGTAGAAGAATATGTGTTATTCTCTGCACTCTTTGGGTCTGTAACACCTAGACAATATACATGGCTTATTGATAGTGGTGCTTCAAAGCACATGAAAGGGAAGAAGCAAACTATGTCAGGACTTGAAGAAAAGAACTCTGCTCAGAAATTATCATTGGGATATGACTATCAATATCACATCAAAGGTATTGGTGAATCAAGCTACAAGCCTGACTCTGGGACTTCTATGAAAATTCAGGAAGTACTATATGTACCAGATTTGAAAAATAACTTACTTTTCATCTCTACTCTAGATAAGAAAGGATATAGAGTTGGTTTTATAGATGTAAAAGTACTTATGTGGTCCAAAGGAAAGACACTTGAAGATGTTGTGGTCATTGGAGAAGAAGGAGGAGGATTGTACAAGCTCAAAGGACATCCATATATATCCCTTGTCCATGAGACTACGAGCTCATGTCACACTGTGGAACAGGAGGCTTGATCACATAAAATACAAAGCACTTCCCTATGTGAGCAAGGTGGTAATAGGGTTACCATATATGAAGATCGATCATGAGGGAACTTGCGAAGGGTGTGTAAGAGGAAAGAATATCAATAATCCCTTTCTGAAAAGTGAAACAAAGACTAAAGCTACGTTGGAAATAATTCATTCTGATGTATGTGGTCCTATGCCCTCCGTATACTTAAGTGGATATGAGTTCTATGCCATATTTATTGATGACTATTCAAGAAAGACTTGGTTACACTTCTTGAAGAACAAGAGTGGAGTGTTCGGGAAATTCAAGGAATTCAAAGGATTAATAGAGAACCACTCAGAAAAGAAAATCAAGACACTGAGATCAGATAATGGTGGAGAATACACTTCAAAATAATTTGAAGCATTCTGTAAGGAGGTAGGAATCAAGAGGGAACTAACCACTCCCTATAATCCCCAACAGTATGGTGTTGCGGAAAGAAAGAATAGAACTATCATGGAAGCAATGAAGACCATGATTCATGACCAAGACCTACCTATTCACCTATGAGTTGAAGCAACAAGAACAACCGTATATGTGCAAAATAGATTATCTCATAGTTCTCTTGGATTCAAGACTCCTGAAGAGATATATACTAGAAAAAACCTGAAGTAGGACATATCAAGATATATGGCTTCCCAGTATATGTACATATTCTGAAAGAGAAGAGAACCAAATTGGATCCTTCTGGAAAGAAGGGAATATTTGTTGGATACTGTGAAGTCTCCAAATCCTTCAGGATATACATCTCAGGATTCCATCATATCGAAATTAGTAGGGATGTAACATTTGATGAAGAGACAACTCTTAAGAAATCTAGGAGGTGTCAGCTTGAAGAAGTACATGAAGAGGATGTACCTCCCAGAATGGTAGAAGCTGAAACCTCTCTTGAAATAGTAGCATCTGAAGATCATGACATGTTATAACCTTAGGAACCCCCTACTATGGATGTCTCTAGAAAGAGAAAACATGCTTGGGAAAGAGAAATCATACAAGAAGAAGAGAAATATGGAGCTCTAGAAGGCTCAACAAGAACCGGCAAAATATCAAAGCCACACTCCAATTATTTATCTTTGATGTGTGACCTTATGGATCAAGAACCTGCCAGCTATGAGGAAGTTGCATAGAAGAAATAATGGGTTGAAGTAATGATGGAATAATACCAGTCGATAATGAAGAATTATGTTAATTGGAATATAGTTCCCAAACCAGAAAACAAGAGTTTGATATCTTCAAAATGGATCTACAAGATAAAAAATGGTGATGATGGAAGTATTGAAATGTACAAAGCAAGATTTGTGGCAAGAGGATTCTCTGAGAAAGAGGGGATCGATTATGAAGAAACATTTTTTTCCAGTAGCAAGGTACAATTCCGTCAGAACCATCATGGCACTTGATTCCATGATGAAGTGGCACTTACACTAGATGGATGTAAAGACAACCTTCCTTAATGGTGTGATTGAGGAATAGGTTTACATCGAACAACCACAAGGATTTAAAGTTGAAGATAGAGCGACTCATGTATGCAAGTTGAAAAAGGCTCTGTATGGACTGAAGCAAGCTCTTAGAGCTTGGTATGGTAGAATAGATAGCTTATTGACAAGATTGGGCTTTACCAAGAGTAAATATGATCCTAACCTTTATAAGAAAATTATGGATGATGAACCTGTCATACTATTACTGTATGTGGATGATATATTTATGACGGGAAATGAGGAACATATCACAGATTACAAGAAGAAGCTAGTTGAATAATTCGAGATGAAAGATCTTGGATTGATGCATTATTTCCTAGGGCTGGAAGTGTGCCAAATCCTGGAAGGAATCTTTCTGAATCAGGGAAAGTATGCATTAGAAATATTGAAAAGATTTGATATGTTGGATTGTAAGGCATGGCCACACCCATGGACACCAACCTGAAGCTATTGTCTAATGAGACATCAGAATTAGTGGAGATGACTCAGCACATACAGATTATTGGGTCATTAATGTATCTAACAAACACAAGGCCAGATAAATGCTTTGCTTTGAACACCTTGAGTCAGTATCTAGTTAAACCTAAATGGGTTCACCTGATAGCTACAAAGCATGTGATGAGGTACATAAAATTTTTGATAGATTTGGGACTTTAATATGGGAGAGATCATGACTATAGATTATATGGATATATGGATTCAGATTGGGAAGGAATTTCCGTAGATAGGAAGAGAAACTAATGTGTATGTTATTGTCTGGGATCCACCATGATCTCATGGTTTAGTAAGAAACAATCCAGTGTTGCTCTCAGTAAAGATGAAGCATAATACATTGCACATTTCTCTGCTTGTTGTGAAGCGATATGGATTCAGAAGCTGATGTCAAGATTATTTGACATGGAGTTGGACACTCGAATGATTCTCCATGACAACCATAGTTGTACAAAGATGACAGAGAACCCGATGTTCCATGAAAAATCGAAGAAGATATTAATCCAATACTTTTATATAATGGATATGGTAAAAAATGGAGCTATCAAGCTCCATTATGTGAGTATCGATGAGCAAGTTGCTGATGAACTGACCAAGGCTCTATCTCTATTAAAGTTTGAATATTTCTGTGAAAAGCTTTGTGTAGTTCGAAAAGACCTTCCTCGCAAGGAGGAATAGTGATGGTACTACAAATGATGAAGATATGGACCTTATTCAAAAAGGAGGAACTAGTCAAAGATATGGACTCTCTTCAGAAAGGAAGATCAGGTCGAAGACATCGACCCTCCTCGGACAAAGGGGGAGTAGGTTGATAATATGGAACTTCCCAGGAAAGGGGGAGTGATGATAAGACTGACATCGATGATGGATGATAGTGATGATGACAAGGTTTGATATTCACTTATGGACGATAGTATCCTCTCTTGAGGATGGCAAGTATAACACTTTGTTCATGAGAGTGGTCCTTACTAAGGATGTCCTTGCAGATGTTACTCTCTCATGGAGAGTACCCACATTCATTTGTGGATACCGTAGAATAACACTCACTCAGGAGTGGTCCTAACCTCATTGGTAAGGATGCTCTATGATGCATTAGGGGATTTTTGAGGTCTAAAATGGGCCTCATAAGGGAAATAATAAAATAAGAGTTATAATAATAAAATAAAAGTTTTAAATTTTGGAGATGAAAAAGACAAAACTACTTTTTCTTATTGTATTTTTGGCATCTCTCCTTATTGGTTCTACCAAATTTCGAGTTTGGGGACTCATTGGATGTGGAATTTAATTTTGCATCCAAACCATACCCACACTACATACTTCTGAGGAAACCACGACACCCAAAATGAAATTTCAATAAAAAATGTATTTTAATATTAAAATACTTTTTTATTGAAAATTTCATTTTTGGCTACCATGGGTGCCTCAAAAGTATGCATTGTGGGTATGGGTTGGATGTAGAATTAAATTACACATCCAACAAGTCCCTAAACTCAAAATTTGGGTGAGCCCATAAGGAGATATTCCAAAAATATGATAAGAAAAAGTAGTTTTTCTTTTTCCCTCCATTTATTTTACAAATTATACCCTTATGGTTGACATCATCATATTAAATCCTATTGGTTCTTCTAAAGTGAATTTTAATGGTACAATTTTTGTTTTAAGGCCCATTTTTTTACCTAAAAACTCCCTTAATGAGTCCTCACAAACGACAAGACTGACATTTTTGATACAGGAGCATCAAGACCAAGTCATATGTTTGTTGAATAAGTAGTCAATGCTATTCTTGCATTTCTATGTAATCAATTCTAGAAGGATAGGGTTAGTTGTTAGGATCTGTTTTGATTGTAATAACTGGCAATTTTCCACTGTTGTCCTCAAATCTTATGAGGAATTGCTCGAGGATAGGAATTGTTATAGATTTATTTTTCTTAGGTGTTCATATCCTATTGTTGTGGATCTCGCAGGTTTGTTTTAATCCTATTTAATTGTAATTGATCCAAGTGTGAGAAGAAAAGGAGAGTAGAGTGAGTGTGTGTGTGCAAGAGCAAGCGAGAAAGAGATGTAAGTGTGATGGTTGTTGATTGAATGAAGAACATAGCTTAAATATATGCGTAATCGTTTTTATATGGAATGTCTTCTCTCAATAACCAGAAACATGAATTTACAATATCGATGTGCATGATTTTATACTCTAGTAATCCATTGAAGAATTGTCAAATATAGTGATAAAATTATGTACAATGAATTGATCAATCCATTCGACTGTCTCAATATGAGTCGAAGTCCATGAAATTTAGTAGATCAACGGTTGTGGTTAAGTTCCGCAATGGAAGAGTGCATATCCGCAGCATTAGATCAAGATCCGCAAACTACAATAGATCGATGGTTGAAAGCGAGGCCGCAAAGAATTGACGATTTGGAAAAACTGAATTGCGAAAGCCAACTTTGGAAAAGTGGGAAGGAGGATCTGTAATCCACAATCTGCATGCAGAAAGGACCATTTTGGTCGCAAAGTTTGCGTAAGCTCAATTATGAAAGTTTGTGAACCTGCAATCTACAATCTGCAAAAGGCCTTGCGAAAAAGGGACTTGGGGAAAAGGTCTTGTGGAATCAATATTGCGGAAAGGTGGAATTTTGGAAGGACTGAATTGCGGAAGAGCATTGTTGCATAATCAAGCTTTCGGAAGGAGATTTTGATTAACACTTCAGGCTGAAGAAGATAACTTTAGGTCTGTTAGCTTTCATTTTCCATCAGTTTTGGTATCAGAGCATATCAAAGCCTGTAGAAATATGATGCAGAGATGGGGAAGAGCACATGGATTTCTTGTAGGATGTGGTCGAGGAAGACAAGCGGTAGAGACAGACACTGAAAGGGAATTAAGAGAACTCCAAGCTAGGATGGAAGCTATGGAGCGAAAGAATTTAGAGAATACAGACACCAGTGATGAAGAAGAATCCTATGAAAACGAGCAAGTAGAGGTTGCTGAAGAAGTAAAAGTAATGAAGATGATGATGAAGGCTAGTAACAGACCCAGATTTGAAGTCCCTATGTATGAAGGTAATATTAATGTTGAAGAAATCAATGCTTTAAACAAGTATTTTGATTTTGAAGAAATTGAATACAAAAGCAAGGTGAGATATGCGGCGACTAGACTGTAATGTCCCGGTTTTGACCCCGTTACATTAGATGTATATGATGTATATATTGTAATGATCATGGTGCGAAGCTAAAGGCCAAAGCCCCACCATTGATCGGTAATGCTATGTTTTGGATTTAAATTTGTCACCGATGGTATATCGGGGCATGCGGCATATATTATGTTGGCCATCATGTAAATATGCATCATAATTAATTAATGGACACAACCAGCTACGGTCGCGGCAACTAAATCGAATGGGGCATGATTTCCTAAGGATAAGGGGGGGGTGAAATATTTAACCTATGGGCCAATGGGGAAAAGCCAAATGTCTATGAGAAAACCCATCAAACTGTCAACTACCTTTCTTGTCTTTTTCCCCAATCATTTATTTCTGCCAGAATGTGGTTGAGTTAGTTATTGCATGGAATGGGAAGAGTATGGGCAAAAAAAATTCGAATTGGGCAGAGAACCATTTTTGAAAAACGTGTTCTGACTTCCTTGGCAAGGAAAAATGCCCAAAAACGTATGCCATTCTGCCATGCATCCACGTTTTCCATTTTTCCTCACCATTCTCCTTCACGTTGGGGATTTTGGGAGCAGCTGGAGTTTTTCCTGTGTTTTTCATTCCACGTTTTTGGTGGTTGGCTTCATTTTTCCCATGGATGGGAGGTCGTTTTTGTAGTGCTGGGGATTGGGCTATTTTCCTCACGTTTTGGGAGCTGCTGGTGCATTTTCCATTCACGTTTTTGTAGCTTCATGTGTTTTTACCATGGCTGTGAAGGGCCATTCACGTTTTTGGTTGTCTCACCGACTATTGGTCTCACACACATACTATTTGGGGCGTTTTTCCCTGCTGTGAATTGTGCTCACTGATAAGCTTCAGGACTGTGTGTTTTCCCCCATGTTGTGAGTCGTTTTTGCTGTTACGTTTGGGGACGGTTGTAGATGGATTGAAGTCGTTTTTCCTGGTTTAAGCTGTAATAGCTAAATTGATTGCCAGAGTGCAATGGTTGGTCCTCGAACTGTGAGAGGAGAAGAGATGTTGGCTTAGATTTGCTTGATAAACCTAGTGGCTGGAAACCACACAGATAGAGCTAGAGGGCTGGCCTTCTTCTCCATCACCCCTGAATAGCACTGGAAGGGAATGCAGGGCCTGAGGGACTGTGTAGCAGAGAAGGGACTGATTCCTTGTGTTGGGTGTGGATGGGTGTCTTAGAGGTCAGGCTAGTTCTAGTGTAGGTGTTCTTGGCTCTATAATGAGCTCACCAGCTTAGCAAATTGCCTTCATCAGCTCCTTAATGGCCTAATAAACCCAACTCTGTTGGCTTGGCTATGTGTTTTGTGTATCCTGGCTATGTGTAAGCCTTCTAGTTCCCTTATTCCTTGGAGAATCATGCCCAGCTCGGGGGTGGCAGCGCTACTGAGAGATTAAGGAGCATGCTGGCCTATGGTTGGGTGGAACGTTGTAGCGACGTAGCTGGTTGCGGAACGGAGCTTTCATAAGATAAGTGCTCTTGTGTATTTTACCTCTACAATTCTATAATTACTGTTAATTAAAATGAAATGAACATGTTGAAAGAATGCCGGTTTGAATGAATGTTGTTTTCCGCTGTGCTTGGTAGATAATTGCATCTATGCATACGTTTAAGCATTCTGTTTATGTAATTTTTAAGCCTGTACATGTTCATGGGCGGTTAGCCCGGCCTGATAAAGCTAGTAGTCGCGTGCTATATGCCAGTCGGGGGCATGGGGACGTGACAGCATGGTATCAGAGCATTAGGTTGCAGCAGTGGGCCTCTATGGGCCAAGAATAAGCAGTGACAGAAGCAGAATTGCCTTCTGCTTAGCAGCAATCAGGAAAATTGAAGACAGCAAATTTCAAAAATTTGGCTAAGTGTTGGAGCAGTCGGAGCAACCAGTGGATTTGACTTCCGCCGTTGCGGAAGGACTGGCGGAGTGGACGTCCACCGTTGCGGGCGAATGGGTGAAGTTTCCCGTCTGACCGTTTCGGAAGGTTTCATGAAGTTCCCGTCCGCCGTTGCGGAAGGTTTCACGATCTTCCCATCCGCCGTTGCGGACGGAGAAGCGATTCCGCGTCTGACATGAGAATCATCCAACAGTCGACGCAGTCGAAGAAAGACAAATTTTGAAAATTTGAAAATTTGTCTAAGTGTTGGGAAATCGGAAGGGAAAGTGGTTCGACATCCGACGTTACAAGAGTCCGTCGACGTACGACTGTCAAGTGGTTCTAAGTGCTAAATCGGAAGAGATGGTGAAGTGGGCGTTCGTTGTTGCGGACGAATTGGTGAAGTTTTACGTCCGCCGTTGCGGAAGCCAAATCCATTTGGCTTCCGATGTGAAATTCTGCCGACGTCCGACGTAAGTGCCAAGGTGGAAGAAAGATTGTTCCGGGAGCCGATTCGGCGGAAGGAAGATTGTTCCGGGAGCCGATTCGGCGAAAGGAAGATTGTTCCGGGAGCCGATTCTGCGGAAGAGAGAATGCTTCCGACTTCCGATGTGAAGAAAAGGAAAATTTTGAATTTTTCCATGGGGTTTTCCAGCCGATTTCAATTGCTTCCAGGGGGATTTTTGAGTTGTTTTACAGAGAATTTTCAGGGCCGAAAAAGAGAAATTGGCAGCGATCTAATGCGCCAAATTGTGCGAAAACAATAGTTTACAAAAAAAAAAAACGAGGGCGCTTCCCTCAACCCGCCCTGCAGTGGCGGAAGCCACAAGGGGGAAAGCCCCCTTGACCCCCGTCGTCCCCTTCAAACAGTCATTCCTTGAGGAAGAAAAATATAGTGTTTGGGCAAATTGTTATTTTATGGTTATTCCAGGAAAAAGGTAAGTAATGCTAGTTTATATTAATGACTATGTATCTAACAGTGTGTTGCTAACATGTTTGCAGAGACATAATCACCTTCAAGGGCAGTATTCTAGGTAGTGCAGTTTGGTAAGTAAGTGGTGGTTCAGCTATGAGAACCCATGATGGGTATGATGCTCAGGATTCCTATGAGCATGCCCGAGATGCCATGGGAGAAAATGTCCGTAATAGGAATGATGACATAGAGTCTAATGGAAGGAGATTCCAAGAGACACCGTCAGATGTTGCAGCCACTATGAGAAGCTTAATTAAATCCCAGGAAGAGCAGCATCAGTTGAATGCTGCAATGTTGCAGAGTTTGAAAGACTTGCATAAGAAGATAGACTCTGGACGAGGTACAGCAAGACCAGAAGGCAGTAAGAGCAGTACTAGGAGAAGGAGAAGGACTCCTAGTGGGTCATCTGATTCTGAAGAATCCAGTGGGGATTCAAGTTCACCTTCCCATAAAAGAAAAAGAAAGAGACACCTTAGGGATCGCACTCGAGATGAATTTAAGAAAGCTAAACCTCCTACATTTGATGGTGAGGTAAAGACTAGACAAGAGGCTGAAGCTTGACTTCTTGGGATTAAAAAGTACTTTCAAGTGCATGATTATTCAGGAAACATGAAGGCAAGAGTTGCCATATTCAATCTGAATGGAAGAGCATCCATTTGGTGGGAACACTTCAAGCAAGTGAAGAGGATCAGTGAAAGGAGACTGAAGTGGAAACAGTTCAAGAAGTATTTCAAGCAGAAATACCTTTCTGACAGGTATTATGATGACAAGATCAAGGAGTTCCATGAGCTAAGATTGGGACAGTAGACCATGGAAGAGTATGCTAATAAGTTTTTGGAGCTGTTGAGGTATGTTCGGTACATCCGAGATGAAAAAGTGAAGGTCCAGCGTTTTCTGAGTGGATTACCTCAGTCTTACAAAGATCGAATTGAGTTTTATGAATCTAGAACTCTTGAAGAAGCAATAAGGAAGGCTAAGTATTGCTATGAGCAAAGCAAAGGTAAGCCAGATTTCCATAAGGCATGGAAGGACAAGAAGGCTGAGAAATTTGACCAAAGGAAGAAAGGTTTCAAACCTTCTAACTTCAAGAATCAGCTAAATCAGCCATCCCAAGCTACGAGTAAGACAGTTGGAGTGACCGGAGAAAAGCCTAAGGATCCACAACAGAATAGAGGGCCACTTCAATGTTGGAAATGTGGAGGACCCCACATGCATAGAAATTGTCCACTAGAGAATGAGAGTGCCAGACCAGCTTATAACATTCAAGAAGCAAAAACAGTGGGTCAAGTAGCAAGGGAAGTTCCTAGGATTTATGCAGCACTGGAGGACCGTCAGGCAGATCACCAGTCAGCTGTGGTTGAAGTAGCAGGTAAGATTGCCGAGCAATCTGTTTCTATTTTGATTGACCCTGGTTCTACTCACAGTTACATTACTCCTAGAGTAGTGGAAATTTTCGCTTTTAAGAAAGTAAAGCATAGGAAGTCTTGGTTAGTTCAGCTAGCCACTGGAACTAAGAGAAAAGTCAGTGAAGTGGTAGAGAAATGTCCATTGGTCATGAATGGATTGGTCACATGTGTAGATCTGAATGTTCTACCGCTTGGTTCCTACGATGTTCTCATCGGAATGAATTGGTTAGAAGCTCACAGGGTGAAGCTTGATTGCTACAATAAGACTTTTGAATGCATGAATGAAGAAGGGAACCTAGTAGTTGTGAAGGGTATTCCAAAGGTGATTTCAGTGAGGCAGGTTTCAGCAATGCAGTTAAAGAAGTTCTGTAGGAAGGGTTTCCAGTTGTATGCAGCTCAGATTTTGGAGGAAACGAGAGATGAAACCCCTAGGTTGGAGGACTATCCGGTGTTACAGGAATTCAGGGATGTGTTTCCTGATGAGATTCTAGGGCTTCCTCCAAAGAGGGACATTGATTTCACTATTGAACTTGTGCCAGGAGCAGTACCAGTGTCCAAAGCACCCTACAGGATGAGCACACCAGAGATGCTAGAATTGAAGATGCAACTGCAAGAGTTGTTGGAAAAGAAGTATATTCGGCCAAGTGTGTCTCCTTGGGGAGCACCGGTTCTGTTTGTAAAGAAGAAAGATGGAACACTCAGGTTATGTATTGATTACAGACAGTTGAATAAGGTTACTGTGAAGAATAAATATCCTTTGCCTAGGATTGATGAACTCTTTGATCAAATGAGAGGTGCAAAGGTATTTTCCAAGATTGACTTGAGGTCTGGTTACCATCAGGTAAGAATCAAGGATGAAGATATTCATAAGACAGCCTTCAGGACGAGGTATGGGCATTATGAGTTTGTAGTGGTACCGTTTGGTCTCACAAATGCACCAGCTACATTTATGTGCCTCATGAATAGTGTCTTCAGCAGATATTTGGACAAGTTTGTTCTTGTTTTCCTTAATGACATTCTTGTATATTCTAAGAATGAGGAAGAGCATGAAGAGCATTTGAGATTGACATTGAGTTTGCTCAGGGAGCATCAGTTGTATGCAAAACTGAGCAAGTGTGACTTCTACAGAGATAGAATTCAGTATTTGGGTCACATTATCTCAGAGGAGGGTATATCTGTGGACCCTGAAAAGATTGAAGCCATTATGAATTGGCCTACTCCAAGAAACGTGACATATGTAAGATCTTTCATGGGACTTGTAGGATACTACAGGAGATTCATTGAGGGATTCTCCAAACTTGCACATGCTATCACTTCTTTGCAAAAGAAGAGGATGAAGTTCAAATGGACATTAAGGTGTGAAGAAAGCTTCCAGCAATTAAAGAATCTTCTCACCAGTGCACCAGTATTGAAGGTTGCCGATCCAGAGAAAGATTTCATGGTGTGTACCGATGCATGTGGACAAGGGCTTGGAGGAGTCCTTATGCAGGACAACCATGTGATATGTTATGAGTCAAGAAAATTGAAGGAGCATGAGAAGAACTATGCCACTCATGATCTAGAGCTTGCAGCCATAGTACATGCTCTCAAGATGTGGAGGCATTACTTGATGGGTAGGAGATTTGAGCTCAGAACGGACCATTGTGGTCTGAAGTATCTGTTTGATCAGCCTACGTTGAATGCTAGGCAAGCAAGATGGCTAGAATTTTTATGTGAGTTTGATTTTGAAATCAAGCACATAAAGGGAAAAGAGAATAAGGTAGCTGATGCGCTTAGTAGGAAAATTCAAGAAATGCATGTGGCATCTCTTAGTATTTGCCAATCAGATTTGAGGCAGCAGATTGTTAGCCATGTTGCTGTAGATGACTTGTATGAGCAGGTAAAAGACAAGTTGCGGCAGCAAAGTCTTGAGAAGAGGTATGAGGAATATAATTTGGAAGGAGATGGAATTCTCACTTATAAAGGCAGAATTTATATTCCGAATGTAGCAGATTTAAGGAGAGTTGTTATGAATGAAATCCATCAAGCTCCGTATTCTGGTCACCCAGGATATCAGAAGACGATTGCTATGGCCAGAAAGCAATACTTTTGGCCAGGTATGAAAAAGGAAATGGCTGAATACATTTCAAGGTGTATGAAATGTCTACAGGTGAAGGTTGAGCATCAACATCCCGCAGGCTTGTTGCAGCCTTTGCCAGTTTCGGAATGGAAATGGGAAGCTATTTCCATGGATTTTATTACGGGATTGCCAATGACTTGGAGACAACATGATTCCATCATGGTTGTGGTAGACAAGTTGACAAAGGCAGCACATTTTATACCGGTTAAGTCTACGTATGAGGTCGGGGACATTGCAAAAATCTTCATGAAGGAGATATTCAAGTTGCATGGATTGCCGAAGGCAATAGTATCTGACAGAGATGTCAAGTTCACTTCCAACTTTTGGAAGGGGTTGTTTGCAGATTTGGGTACAAAGCTAAACTTCAGCACTGCATACCATCCTCAGACAGATGGTCAGACCGAGAGAGTTAATCAGGTGCTTGAAGACATGCTTCGCATGTATGTGATGGACAAACCAACCAAGTGGGAATATTACTTGCACTTGGTAGAGTTTTCGTATAACAATGGACAGCAAGCATCCTTGGGGATGAGTCCGTATGAAGATTTGTATGGAAGAAGGTGTAGAACACCGGTGACTTGGGATAATCCAGTGAACAGGATTGTGCTTGGGCTAGAATTGCTCAAGGAAATGGAGCAAGAGGTTGTAAACATCAGGCAGAAGTTGAAAGCAGCACAGGATAGG
>LPNX010593175.1:10079-24424 GCA_001517045.1 Pseudotsuga menziesii | reverse complement strand
GTTCAATTCTGCGGAACACTGAGGCGATGCCAGTGTAGCATTTTGTTCAATTTTGTAAGCACTGAGGACAGTGCTATTGAAGGGGGAGGAGAATGTAATGTCCCGGTTTTGACCCCGTTACATTAGATGTATATGGTGTATATATTGTAATGATCATGGTGCGGAGCTAAAGGCCAAAGCCCCACCATTGATCGGTAATGCTATGTTTTGGATTTAAATTTGTCACCGATGGTATATCGGGGCATGCGGCATATATTATGTTGGCCATCATGTAAATATGCATCATAATTAATTAATGGACAAAACCAGCTACGGTCGCGGCAACTAAATCGAATGGGGCATGATTTCCTAAGGATAAGGGGGGGGTGAAATATTTAACCTATGGGCCAATGGGGAAAAGCCAAATGTCTATGAGAAAACCCATCAAACTGTCATCTACCTTTCTTGTCTTTTTCCCCAATCATTTATTTCTGCCAGAATGTGGTTGAGTTAGTTATTGCATGGAATGGGAAGAGTATGGGAAAAAAAATTCGAATTGGGCAGAGAACCATTTTTGAAAAATGTGTTCTGACTTCCTTGGCAAGGAAAAACGCCCAAAAACGTATGCCATTCTGCCATGCATCCATGTTTTCCATTTTTCCTCACCATTCTCCTTCATGTTGGGGATTTTGGGAGCAGCTGGAGTTTTTCCTGTGTTTTTCATTCCACGTTTTTGGTGGTTGGCTTCATTTTTCCCATGGATGGGAGGTCGTTTTTGTAGTGCTGGGGATTGGGCTGTTTTCCTCATGTTTTGGGAGCTGCTGGTGCATTTTCCATTCACGTTTTTGTAGCTTCATGTGTTTTTACCATGGCTGTGAAGGGCCATTCATGTTTTTGGCTGTCTCACCGACTATTGGTCTCACGCACAGACTATTTGGGGCGTTTTTCCCTGCTGTGAGTTGTGCTCACTGATAAGCTTTAGGACTGTGTGTTTTCCCCCATGTTGTGAGTTGTTTTTGCTGTTACGTTTGGGGACTGTTGTAGATGGATTGAAGTCATTTTTCCTGGTTTAAGCTGTAATAGCTAAATTAATTGCCAAAGTGCAATGGTTGGTCCTCGGACTGTGAGAGGAGAAGAGATGTTGGCTTAGATTTGCTTGATAAACTTGGTGGCTGGAAACCACACAGACAGAGCTAGAGGGCTGGCCTTCTTCTCCATCACCCCTGAATAGCACTGGAAGGGAATGCAGGGCCTGAGGGACTGTGTAGCAAAGAAGGGACTGATTCCTTGTGTTGGGTGTGGATGGGTGTCTAAGAGGTCAGGCTAGTTCTAGTGTAGGTGTTCTTGGCTCTGTAATGAGCTCACCAGCTTAGCAAATTGCCTTCATCAGCTCCTTAATGGCCTGATAAACCCAACTCTGTTGGCTTGGCTATGTGTTTTGTGTATCCTGGCTATGTGTAAGCCTGCTAGTTTCCTTATTCCTTGGAGAATCATGCCCAGCTTGGGGGTGGCAGCGCTGCTGAGAGATTAAGGAGCACGCTGGCCTATGGTTGGGTGGAACGTTGCAGCGACGTAGCTGGTTGCGGAACGGAGCTTTCATAAGATAAGTGTTCTTGTGTATTTTACCTCTGCAATTCTATAATTACTGTTAATTAAAATGAAATGAACATGTTGAAAGAATTCCGGTTTGAATGAATGTTGTTTTCCGCTGTGCTTGGTAGATAATTGCATCTATGCATACATTTAAGCATTCCGTTTATGTAATTTTTAAGCTTGTACATGTTCATGGGCGGTTAGCCCGGGCTGATAAAGCTAGTAGTCGCGTCCTCTATGCCGGTCGGAGGCATGGGGACGTGACATAGACTTAAAGGGCATGCAGCTATCTGGTGGGATGAACTTTAGTTTCACAGAGAAAGAAGACGTAAGTCTAAAATCAAATATTGGGATAAAATGTTATATAAAATTAAAATTCAATTTATGCCTAAGGATTATTAGTTGAATCTCATTAGACAACTACAGAATATTAGACAAAATGGTATGACTGTTAAAGAATATACTGAAGATTTCTTTAAGCTGAGTATTTGAGCTGGACAGAAAGAAGGGAACATAGAAAGAGTAGCCATATACATAAATGGACTAAGATTTGAGATACAAGATGAGATTAGTTTTCTGAATTTGAAGACTATCAAAGATGCTTATCAGTCAGCCTTAAGGGTACAAGAAAAGATACTAAGAAGACAGAACCAAATAATCAAGGGAGGGGTTCAGTCAGAGGATCCCCAAACAGAGTAAGTAAATTTCAGACAAGGTAATTTTTAGGGGCGAAATTTTTCCAATTGGCAATTTTTGGGTTTTTTTCAAAAAATAAATTCGATATTTCGTCATTTCTAGTGTCTAATATCGCCTATATTTACATAAAATATGTTTTTTTTATCATAATATTTGCCAAAATTTACACATTTTAGTGTTAATTTTATGTTTCATATCTAATATTCACCTACCTATCTATAAACATGTTTTTTTCAATCCAAAACAATCTCCTAGAATACTATACTTACGTATAATATTAGAATCCTTAAAAAATACCCTAGACTTTCAGACCTTTAAAGATGAGGCAAAAGGATCTAGTAGTCGCACAACCCAAAGAGGAGGATTCATAGGAGGCATAGGAAGAGGTAGAAAAAAAGAGGTGAAGTGTTATACATGTGGAGAAATTGGACACATGTCATGGGAGTTCCCAAGGAATAAACCTACATCTCAGAGGAATGCAAAAATTGATGAGGCTCATGAGGAGTCTATTGAAGAAGCTGAGGTGAATAATCCTCCTCAGGAAGGATAATCTCTTATGCTGATGTTATACCTAAATCCTGTCACCATCATGTGATAAGACCCTTAACTTCCATGTTTTCCCTTAGTCCCAACACTTAGAGTCGAAACTTGCTGACTCTACTGCTTGCCGCACTTTTTGGTGTATAGGTTGAATTATAACTGTAATTTTCTCTGCTTTTGCTTATAATTTGGAGACCTTGTTAGTTGTCTTTTGTTGTTGTGTTCACAATGTTGTGACCTTTTGTTGTATCCTCTTCATGTCGGTAAACTTAGTCATTTTCTCTACTAATGGTGGTTTCTTCATCTCATTCTTCAACTGGTTCACCTCTATCTCACCAGTGCGTAATTGTTCTGCTACTTTCTCTAGCTCCTCATTGTCAAGCAAATCTTCCCATGTCTCAGAAAATTGCTCCACTGCTATGGCACAAAGTGCCTTTACCTCTTCTATTCTCTTTGCATCATCTGTGGCTGCATTTCTTCTATTTTCTAGTACTTTTGGAGGTGTATTGGGTGTCTCCTGCAATTCCAACTCTGTGACTTTCTTACAAAGGTTCTATGCAATCTCACCAAGTCGAAACACTTTGGCTTCTGCAAAAATCTCATTGGTAATGCCTTCATCAGTAAAATTGTTGCAAGCAAGTGTTATGGCTGCATCAAGCCAATGCATGTTTTCCTCCTAGGTCTTAGCTTTATGTTCTTCTTCTTTAATTGTTTTCTTCATCTTATGAAAATACTTTTTTTATGCTCTAACTTTCTTGACTAATGCACCTTCTCTTACCTCCATTTCTACAACCGCAACATTCTGAATGGAATATACTTCATACATTGGAAATGCAGAGAAATCTATAGTGACATGGCACAAGATTTTTTCCATGGAATTTAGCTTTGTTGTCCCCAAGTTGAGTGCTTCACTAAACACTTGAGTCTTTATTGGTGGGATGGGTATCGACACATCACTAGGTCCTTCCTCCGACGGGCCAGTTAATTCCTGCAACTCAGACAATTTTGGTATGTAGTCAACTGCCACTCTTACTTATTTCACTACCTTATAGAGTGTTTGTAATAAGTATGTGATATTGTCAGTTAGCTCTATTTGTCACTCATTTATCTTCTTGAGGATTTGATTTGTGATCTTAGTCATTGTTCATGTATAATGATCGTTAGTAAGGCCGACAGTTCCAGCTGATTTGTCACCTTTTCTCTTCTTATGATGCCTCACCGAATTCTCTGTCTGCTTCCTCTTTCCCCTGCTACTGGGTCTGTTGGGGTTGTGGTTGACTCCTTCTGGGTATTTTCTAGATTTTCCTCTCGGTATTCATCTAGTTTTTCCTCTGGTGGGTTTGTTTCTAGTGGGTTTTTTCCTTGTCCCCCGTTCTTTTGCATCAATGGATCATTTTGTCGCACCTCTTCATTATACGATAACTAGTCATCTACAATAATAAATTTCCATTCTTCCAGCCAATCTTGAATAATGGCCTCAATTTCTGTAGCCGACAACTGATACTATGTCGCAAGCCATTGCGTTGTGGGTCTTGTCACGGCTGCAAAAAGATATGATGGGATCCAACTAAAATTTGATAATGTTTCTAAACCTTTTAACGGTATCCTTGGTAATTCTGGACTGCTTTCTGACATGGTATCACAGGACCTCTGCTTGCAAAAGTAACTCTACATTGTTGTCTTTTGGCATCTGCTTTAAGTCTTTTTCAAACAAGAGATTTTGGTATCGATCTCCTCAACATAAAACAGGCACATTTACCCCTTGGTAGTTTGTTGGTTCTACCTATGGAACAAACGAAATCAAAATAAGTATCCATGAATAATGAAATGCACTTCCTTTCTCCTATGCCTCCACTACATCTGCTAACAATTCATTTAGAAGATATTGTGACCAATTGAGTTGAACACCTGCTACACATAACTATACTACAACAATCGTCCCTGCGATGCACTAGTTTAGTTGCATCTTTCACAACAATTTGCTAGATGTGACTTTGTTTGTGAATCGAATAGTATAATCATTGGTAGAGGCGATGGCAAAGCCTCTGGTGTCTCTGATCAGGTCGTACTTTTCTTTGAGCTTGTTTTTGAATAAATTTTCCTATTCTTTTTCAGTAAAAAATGGTGTTGGGTCGACACCTATAAGTGGGAGTCCCATAATCGCTATTATAAGCTCGACATCAACAGAAACCTTTCGGTCGAGCCATAGAAATCCACCATGGAATGACACTAACAATTGTTTAACACATGCATTCACCTCTACGCTGCGACCAATATGTGGCATGTGCATGAGTGACAACAAAACAACTTTGTCTAGTCCTCTTGCCCATTCCATTGGAACTAAGTGAGTAGGTCCATCCTTTGTCTCACAAACAACAACCATGTATTTGTCGATTGTGAACTTTGGAAATTTCCTTAGGTCATGGTCGACAAAGGTCATCTTCTGGAGATTTCGGAGTATGTTCATCATTATCCGAACTCCTTTAGGTATGGTTGGTACTTCCAATGGGTACCTTTCATTCTTCGGGATTCTAATCTTAGGGGCATCAAGTAGTCTGGGTGGAACATAGTCGCAAAGTCTGGTTATTCAACATTTGGTGGTGTTGTTGTTGCTTTCTTACGGCCACTATATCATCTCCTCTTCGACGTGCCAGGTGGTTTTGGTCGTAACCTCACTTCAAGGATGAATGGGATATGTTCAGCTTCTTCTGCAACCTCGGCCTATGGTGGAACATATGTGAAAGTGTCTTCCATAATGGGTGTTGGTGAAGGGGTCGCGACACCGAATTCTGCAACAGTGCTTGAACTGCAAATAGATAAGACCATCCTCTATAATAACTTGCCTCGTCTCTTTGAGTTGCCGACACAACAACTTATTTTACTCAGTTGGGTGAAAACATAATGAATAATACTTCGGTGCGAAGATGATATGCATTCATCCATTCAAGCAATCTTTCCTTCACATGAGTGGGCAATAAATTGGAAAGGTGGAAGTGATTTCTATCACATGGGGCAATCACTCGAATCATTACAAGGAAACCACCACCACACAAGTGACCAAAAGTATGCTGCTGAAATCTCCCGCATCCGTAATTCAACTATGACCAGCTGTCTTCTTGCAAGCAAATTTCCTCATGCGACAGGTATTTAGCCTTGGACACATTTCTTCCCTTGCAATAGACAAAGAGTGTGCACCACTATTTTTCTTCTACGACAGACATATAGTCTATGAACACTTTTCTTTTTCCTTAACTAAGACATTGTCTACGGCACAAAACAAAAATATTCATAAATCTGCATATTTTTGTCTTTTGTGTTTCTCTTCTTTTCTTTTGTTTTCTTTTCTCTTTTTTTTATCTTTTCTTTTCTTTTGTCTTTTTTTAATCAATCGACCATGTCACAACTATCCTGGTAAGTCTTTAGTCAACTTCCATTCACCAATCCTTTGAGAGGTGTTCCATCTAATTTTTCCTGTTGTATTTTGCCTCCTTCAGTGATTTTGATGACAACATAAGGCCTCATACAATGTCTTTTCAGCTTGCCAGGATTCCTTGAGAACTTACTATCATAGAGGAGGAAAAGTCCTATGGCCTGAAATTGCTTATTCTTAATGTGTCGGTCATGTCATACTTTCTGCCGTTTCTTTTCAACATTTGGGTGATAACTTGTGGAAAAACGTTCTTCCTCCAGCTGCACAAGCTGCAACAATATTTATTCAATAGCACCACTATTAGTCATTTCCATGATTGCAGCAATCGTTAAATTGGGTACAATGTATTCCATAGGCATAACATCATCTTGTCCATACACTAACTGGAATGGATTTCATCCTGTCAAATTCTTATAGGTCATTTGATATGCCCACAATATCGCATAAATTTTATGGTCCCAATCGCCTCTTTGGACATTGCAAATATTTGTCAATGTGTTCTCCAGGATCTTGTTGAATGCTTCAACAACATCATTCACTTTTGGGTGATATGGTGTTGTCATCCTATGTTGGATCTAGAATTCTGTAGTTAACTCTTTGATCAACTCGTTGACAAAGTGTGTGCCCTGATCACTTATCAGAATTTTCGGCCATTCAAATCTAGTGACAATATTGTTGAACATAAATTTGGTAGTAGATGCAGCATTACAATCCTTTACTGGCACTGCTTTGTCCCACCTAGTCAGGTAATCTGTCACAGTAATAATGTATCTTCCACTTGTTCGCCTTCCTGGTGGGTTAATAGGTCCAACAAAATCAACAACCCATTTGTCAAATTCCTACAAATTTATTTGAGGTACTAGAGACATTTCATCCCATCGCGATGGTTTTCTAGTTCTCTGACAGATATCACAGTTGCAACAATATTCCTTACCATCTGCATGCAAAGTTTCCCACCATAATCCTTCTTGCAATATCTTGTGTACTATAGATTTTCCAACATAATTTCCTCCAGCGACACCAACATGCACTTCATTTAATATCATTGGTCGCTCATGTTTCAATACACAATGAAGAAGAATTTCATCCAGTCCCATTTTATATAGTTGTCCAACTATCAATTGGAAGTCTACAGCTCACACTACTAATTGTTTTTTTTTGCACAGTACTAAATCCTTTGGGTGCATATCCCATACTAAAAAAATGTATAATATATTTGTATTGGTCCTCAAACTAGTGATCACAAATAATTGCGCATCATGAAGACTATCATCGAGTTTCACAAGTTTTTCTCCACTTTTAAGTATCGACATGTGGTCTCGTCCTAAGTTTAGTCGCCTTGGATTAACAATAAATTCAAAATCAAATTCTTGGAAAAGGAGGAGCCACCATTAAATCTTCCCCCCCAACACTGACTTGTTCAACGGATATTTCAATGCTAAATGGTCCGTGAACATCTTGAAATGTCCACCTAATAAATAGTGTCGAAATTTTTGTAGTGCATACATGATAGTTAAGCCTTATCTTCCAGTCGTACTGTAATTCTTCTCTACTATTGACAATTTCCTACTGGTGAAGGCAATAGCATGATCAATGGATCCTTCTCCAGGCTATGCAATTACAACACCAAATGCGATAGATGATGCATCGACATGTACAATAAATTCCTTCTTTCAGTCTGGAAACACTAGTATGGGTGCTATGACCATCTTGATTCTTTTTCTTCAGGAAATCCATACTTTCTTGTCATTTTTCTGTCCACTCGAAATTAATATCCTTTTTAACAATTATTCCATCGGAGCACTTACCTCTACATATCCTTTGATAATTTTTCTATAGTAACTTGTATGTCCTAATGTCATTCTGAGCTTCTTCATTTTCGCAAGGGGTGGTAGGTCGACGATGATTGCAATTTTAACAGGGTCGGCCAGGATTCCATTGCGACAAATGACATGGTCCTATAGAATTCCAAACGGGACACAAAAGATACATTTCTTTAAATTCAATTAAATTTGATATTTTCGGCATTGTTCCAACATCATTATGAGGCTCTTAATGTGATCCTTTATGATCCCAAACACCGTCCAGTTAGAGAAGTATACCTCAATAAACTTATGAATAAAATCCTTGAGCGCAACCACTACTATCCTGGAAAAGATAGCAGGAGCATTCTTAAGTCCAAAGGGCATGACTGTGTATTGAAAACATCCCCACTCTGTCCCAAATATTTTCTTGTGTCTATCTTCCTTTGTGATTCTGATCTGATGCTAGCCAGAGAACCCATCAGTAAAAGAGTAAAATGCTTGACCCCCAACAATTTCTAATACCTCATCTTTAAACGGTTGGAAACGGGTCATGTAGGCAGGCATCGTTCAACTTTCTTAGGTCAACGTAGATGTGTACTTCACCAGTAGTCTTCTTATCATGCACTACTATCGAGATGATCCATTCTGATTCTTCAACCGGTTCTATGATACCCGCATCTAGCATTCGATTTATGTATGTGTTGACCTTTTCTTTATACTGTGGATTCGGTCGGTATGGTCACTGCTTCACAAACCTTGCATCATGATTTTACAGTATCTTCATTTCTCCAATGTCTCCAACAATCCCCTTCATGTCTAAAAATTTTGTAGGGAACAGATCCTAGAATTCATGCAGTAAGTCTTTGATCCTCCTGATAGTTTCATCATCCCAATAATCCCCTATGTTGGTGAACTTGGGATTATCTGGAGATCCAATGTTTACTTTCTTGGTTTTTAATAGATTTAGGAACTGGTTACTTGAAATACCAAGTCCTTCCACCGCGTGAGTACCTTCATATTCTGGGATGTTCGTGTCTAGCGGGTGATCATCATCAGGTCCACTCATCACATTATAGCACTCCATCCAGTGATGGATTGTTGTGTTGTTGTGATTAAAGTTTGACGTAGACATAGGAATATCTTCATCTTGATCACTTGCAACGCAACATCAATCGAAGGATGGTCATCTGTAAACTCGAATATGTGTGTAAATATAGAAACTATTTCATCCCATTCAAGAGTCTCTTGTCGCAACTCAATCAACGTGTACCATTGCCTTGGTATCATATCTAATGTATGTACAACATGATGAACCCATTCTTGTTGTCGGCATGCCTACAATGTCACATAACAGTATTCAATGTGCTCAACATGATTAGTTAATCTTGTGTACTTCTGACTAGTATAACTTATATTCTCTCCAAATCGTACCTCCATCAATTTGCGGCATTGAGGCCATTCTGAGATAGATTTTTTATGTGCGACCCACCATCTAGTAGGTGTAGCTTTCAACTCAAATTCTAGAGTGGATAAGCGCTGATGTTCTGTAACTCTTTCTTCAAATTTTGTTAGAAAAGATGCCAGGTTAGGTAAGCCTTCATATGTGGATAGCTCACTTTCCTCACTACCTACCCGTCGCAAAGACTGTATAATTACTACACATCTTGTCATCAATACTTCATGCAATCGGTTTTGCCAGTTTTCCAAGGCTTCTCCAGAATCTAATGTATAGGAACTAACACTTCGCTAATTGATCTTTCCGTCAGTCATTGGGTTTACATAATCAACCTTTGTAGATGTGATGTTATAAATATGGTCCATATAATCTCCTTGTCCTTCACTATTTACTTGTTCAACATATCTCTGTCCTTCCAGCGGAGCAATTGCTGCGACCACTCTGAGATATGAATCTTCAAATGTTATGTTTCTTTTCTTAAAATTTATAATTGTTTTATTATCAATCACCGAGTCGATCCTTAGAAGTGTGGAATAGGGATTTGTATCATCCACAATGTCAATCAGTTCGAAATCAACATAATCTTACATGCATTTTATTTCAACAAACACTTGAGTCAGTCAAATGATAGGTAGAACCTTCAATTGATTCGCTAATTGGTGTTGGACAAAATACCATACAAGTCTCGACTTTCCCATGCTCTCCCATGTTTGTCTAGTCAAAATGTTGACATTGGAGCCCAAGTTCAATATAATCAATATCATAGTCTCCTATTTGGGCAGTCATTCTTAGTTCACAGCAAGTCTTCAATCTTTTCCCGATATGATTAACACCTTTTTCTGGTCACACCTCTTCTTAGGGTTCTTCTATCAAAGATATTAATTATACAAAAACATCTTTACCTTAGATTAGATTTAAGAAACTTTTAAAGAATCCTTTTATTTTACAAAACTTTCTAGTTGGTTGCTTTTAGAGTAGTTGATCAAATCTTTTAGGCATCTCCAATATTAGTCTTCCTAAAGTCGATGCTTGATTTTTATCGATGAATTCTTGTTGCACATCCAATAATAATTCATTTTCCTTTTGGATGTTGGACGGTGCTTTCCTTTAAGTCATTGGTCACACCTGCAGTTTCCCATACAATGGTTCTTGATCTTCTCCTGTCGCAACACCTCCTCTTGTTACGAAAGCTATATGTGGTTCCCTTGGTTCAATAGAAATATTCAGGATATTCTAATTAGGGTTCAGATTGGGATTCTACTTTGGATTCATATTTACCACATTCATAACCTGCCACTTCTCAATCAACTACGGACATTGCTTGATAATATGATCAAAATATTTGAAATACGAGCATGTCGTAGTAGGACTCTTGCAGTACCTAGAAAAATGTCTGGGATTCCCATAATTATAACATATGATTTTTCCTCTCCCATGACCAAATCCTCCTCCTTGTCCTTGACATCTAAAATTCCCACCCCCCCTGGGTTGAGGGTATTGTTGTTGAAGATACTTGTTCTGAGGGTATTGGTTCTGAGTATATTGAACCTAAGTTTGATCATCCTACAATTGTTCACCATTCTTCATTAAATAATTATTGATTGTTTTCTCCTGCAGCAGTTGATATGCCCTGCAGTCTTTCTCATCATGTCCTACTGGTCAACAAAACTTACAGTATAAATTGGTCAGTACACTTACAATATTTTGTTGGATTTCTCCTTCGGTTGACCTAGGTTCAAATCCCCGGTCGTTAACAAAGTCCTAGATATTGGCCCGACAGAACAAGGCTCAGCTGACAGCATCTGCAACACAAATGCAGTCTCACCTGAGATATCCTTATGGGGAATTGCCAGAACGAGGTTTCTTTAGTTAGATGGGGATTTCTACTCTTGTTGTACCTTATCACAATGCTTGACCGAAGCCAAGGTTTATACTTCTTATACCTTGTCTTTTTATTCAATATACCAGTTTAATTACCAATCGACACATATCATAATAATCGACATAATGGCCTTATTACATATTCATATAATAAGTAGTGCTCCAGACACATATGAGGGATTCTTCATTAACAAATGTAGAGCGACATATTCATATTTATTTATTTATAACATACATGCAATAGACATAATCACATTAATCAATGATACATAGAGACAACAACTAACATGGAAACCCATATGGGAAAAACCATAAAGGCGCTCTTCATATGGCATGAAAAATATATTAGCACATTTTGTTGTTGCACTCAACTTGTAGACTCTTCTCTAGGCATTATTTATAATCCAAACAGATTTATCTCCTCTCATGCTCTCAAGTTTTAGGTCTAGCTACTTCCTCTCTCCTTCACTACTCTCTTGAACCGCACATAGCCTGGATCGTTCCTCTAGATAATGGTCTCTCTTCTTCTCCTCTCTAACAAATAATCAATAGGAAAAATTAGTCCTGCACACAGCTTGGGTTCACCCTTTTATAAGCTTCTACTTATCCTAATCAACTGACTTTTTTTTGTTAGCCGACACATTGTCATTTCTATTCTCGTACATTCAGTTACAACTGACAATAGGCACTATTGGCCCAAAATACAATGATGTTTTATTACCAAAAGCATGCTTTATTCTAACTAACTCCTTACCCATGATCAATCTATCTATCCTTTTCACTGCTTTGCTCTTCTTATGTTGCATTTTCTTCCATCACGGCTTCTCTTATCGCCAATCCTTCCATTGTGGCTTCTCTCTCATCGTAGCTTCTCTTATCATCAATTCTTCTGTCGTGGATGCTCTCCCATCGCAACTTCTCTTCCATCGCATATATTTTCTGTCTTGCGACCATATTTTTTATCATCCCGAGCAGAATTCTGGTTGAATTCTACCTAACTTGTCCTACTGCCCGCACTCTCTTTCTCCCACACTCTCACTACCCCTAACCTTGCCTCTCTCTCCATAAACCCCATCCTACTCTATCTATGTATCTCTCTCTATGTCTCTCTCTCTCCTAATCCTACTACCCATAATACCCTCTATATGTCTCTCCTAACCCCCTCACCCTACCACTTACCACTCTCCCATCTCTCTCTCTCTCTCTCTCTAACCCAACTAAGCCCCTCTCTCACTCTTTCTCTCCCCTACTCCTCCACCAACACCTAACTCACATACCTCTCTCTCTCCCCAACCTCGTAACACCCCTCCCCTCCCTCTCTCTCTCACACACACACACCCCTACCTCTAATCCCACCCTCCTCGTCCTCTCTCTCTCCCCCCTCTTTTTCCTAACCCATACTAACTACCTCTCTCACTCTCTCTCTCCCCTACTCCTCTACTTACACCTACTCGCCACCCCTCTCTCCACCCCACCAACCCCCTAACCCCCCACCCCTATCTCTTTATCACACTTTCACTACTCCTAACCCCCCTAACTCCCCTCCTACTCTCCCTACACTTAACCACCCCCTTTGACCCTCTTTCTCTACTACTCCCCCTACCCCCTCTCTCTTTGTCTCTCCTAATCCCGAGTCCCCTACCAGTTACCACCCCTCCCCAATCTCTCTCTCTATCTCTCTCTTCCCCCACCCTATACCCCTCTTCTCACTAACTGCTTAATCCTCTTAAAACCATTATCCCCCCCAACCCTGGTATCTATGTCTTTCTTTCATCCAACCCCCCTCCTCCCCCCTACCCCCCCCCCCCCCCCCCCCCCCCACTCTCCCCCCCCCCCCCCCCCCCCCCCCCGCTCTCTCTCTCTCTCTCTCTCTCTCTCTCTCTCTCTCTCTCTCCCCCCTATACTCCTCCACCTAACCCTAACTCCCACCGCTCTCTATCTCTCCCTCAACCCCTAAACCCTTTGACCATTCCCAACCCCCTCTCAACTCTTTTGCCTATGTTAAATTCAATGTTAATAATATTGCACTTGCGTTTTAACTCTGCATATCACATTCACATTTTATAAACTAAACTCACACATAGGTTTTTAATAACACCAAATTCCTATTCAAGTCGAGTTTCTTCTGTCATTTTTCCAATATTATATACCTTCACGTGAAAAATTTTCTTGTCATATGCTTCTAGAGTTAATTTGGTTGTTTTACTGTGGGAGCTGGGATTTATAGTGCTGGAGTTAAAGTACAGTGTCTTCAGATATTTTTATTGTGTTGGAATAGAATTTCATTATGGAATTAAAGTTAGGTGTGTTTGGGGGATTTTACCATGTTGGAATTAAAGTTGAGTGTGTTTGGGTAAAGTTATGGAAACCCCCAAGGAACACATTGAAAATATTAGGAAAGACAAATTTTGTGTTGGGGAAAAAGAAAATTTAGTTACATAATATTTACATCAAGCAATAGCACAATTATCTATTGAATTATACACCGAGGGTGTGCATTTTTTTCATGGAAATGATCCAAGTTATTGATGAGTTATAATTTTTTTAGTCGTTATTAATCTTATATTTTTTGTCTGTTATAGATTAGTGTTTTGTTTTGGGTGCATATTGCAGAGGATAATGACTATGTGCCATATGTGGAACTTTTGTTGGATTTTGTCATTACAACTAAATATGTCATCAACGTAGGCACTCGTGTAAACTTGCTATTTTTTAACAATGAGAAGGGATTTCAGAAACATAATATTGATTATATATGTAATGTGGGATTATCCACCAAAAATAATAGCATGGAAGGTGGCTATACTACAGAAAAATGTAAAAAATATGTGTCTCTCTCCCCTCCTCCCCTTAACCCTTACTAATCCCCTCTCTCAATTTCTCTCTCATGTACTCCTCCAGCTACTCATATGCCTCCCCCTACCTCTAACCCCCAACTCCTCTTCCTACTCTCTTCCCCCTAACC
>LPNX010593154.1:919408-965600 GCA_001517045.1 Pseudotsuga menziesii | reverse complement strand
GTTGGATACCTATTTCCAGCTCAACCCCATGACAGAGACAGACGCCATTAAGTTGGCTACACTTCACCTGGACGGAGAAGCTCACAAATGGTGGTACCACGAACTGGTGACATTGGGTCACAACACCATACATTCTTACGGTGAGTTCACTCAGAAATTCATGGAGAGGTTCGACAGGAAAGATCCAGAGATCCATTTCAGGGAGTTGGCTCAACTCAAGCAGACTGGTAGCGCAGAATCATTCATTTCAGAGTTTCAGAGGCTAGCCGTTATGGTAACAGATGTGTCAGAGAGCAGACTGACTATGTTATTCACTGAGGCCCTCATAGAGCCACTACGGGGATGGGTGAAAGCCTACAAACCCCTCACTCTGCAGGATGCTATTAGCAAGGCAAGGGATCTTCAGGATTCAGTTCCCGAAAACAAATTCCCTATGAAAACCAATTTTCCTGTTAGGGACAAGGACAGGAAACCTTTCCAGCAGGATGTTCCCAAGAAAACCTGGTTAGATGAGGACACCAGGAAAGATTTGAGAAGGAAGAAGCTATGCTTCACCTGCCAGGAACCATGGGTACCAGGACACAGGTGCTCAGGGAAGGCAAAGGCACACTACATTGAGGTGTATTCAGACAGTGACGAGGATGACGATGAGCAGGAGGCCACAGAAGAGGAATCACACCAGGGTGATGCACCAGAGGGAGTCATTGCTACATTGTCTGGAGTACCGAGGTTCCATACTCTCAGGGTCAAGGGAGTAGTGCAGGGTCACAGAGTAGGAGTTCTGATTGACGGGGGAGCCACCCACAATTTCATTAACTCCGCTTGGGTAGCCAAACGAGGTATTCAGACCGAGAAGTTCGAGGGATTCACTGTAGCAGTAGCCGGGAACTCCAGCATGGAGTGCAACTACTGGATCCGAAAACTGAATGTTGCCTTGGGTAACTATCAGATGACAGACTCTTTCTATGTAGTGGATGTAGCGGATACTCATGTGGTATTGGGTGTTCAGTGGCTTTACTCTATAGGAAAATACACTACAGATTACAGGGCAATGGAAATGGAGTTTCAGGGGCCAGATGGCAAACAGGTAGTTTTGAGGGGCATGAACACTTATCCCCCAAAACCGGTCTCGTCACAGAGAATGGAGGCAGTGCTTCGATAGGATGATATAGAATGGGCTGCAGAATGTTTTGTCACCTTCAGGAAACCCCCAGAGACCAGCTCACAACACCCCAGTGACATTCAGGCCTTGCTACAGAAACACGAAAAGGTTTTTCGGGACCTTCCATCAGGCAGACCACCAGACCGGGGCTTTGAACACATCATCGAGCTAGAGGAGGGAACACAAGCCGTCATCACCACTCCTTACAGGCATCCTAAAAGGTACAAACATGAGATTGACAAAACCATTAAAGAATTACTGAAGCTTGGTTATATACGACCCAGTTCTAGCCCCTTTGCATTTTCAGTAGTTCTGGTTAAAAAGAAGGATGGCACTCTGCGTATGTGCATCGATTACCGAGCGCTTAACAAAAAGACCATCAAGAACAGGTATCCCATTCCCAGGATTGACGAACTCATGGATGAACTTCGAGGAGCTCAATACTTCTCCAAGATCGATCTTCGCTCGGGATACCATCAGATCAGGGTAAGGGAACAGGACATTCCCAAAACAGCTTTTCGCTGTCATTATGGTCACTATGAGTTTTTGGTCATGCCATTTGGGCTTACCAATGCTCCAGCTACTTTCCAGTCATGCATGAACCACACCTTCAGGGCACAACTACGTAAGTTTTTGCTTGTATTCTTTGATGACATCTTGGTTTACAGCAAGACATGGGAAGAGCACTTGAAACACCTGGACGAGACGTTGAGTATTTTAGAAGAACAGTCGCTTTACACGAAAATGTCCAAGTGTGAGTTTGGCATGAAGGAAATGCTGTACTTAGGACATGTGATCAATGCAGAAGGAGTACAGGTAAACATGGAGAAAATCCGAGCTATCAGAGATTGGCCCGCGCCAAAAACCGTGACAAAGTTGCGAGGGTTCCTAGGTCTGTGCACTTATTACCGACGGTACGTTAAGGGATTCTCCCAGTTTGCAGCACCCCTGACAGATCTCACCAAGAAGGGGGCATTCACTTGGAAATACTCAGCGCAGAAAACTTTTGAGGAGATGAAGGTTATCATGAGTTCTTGCCCAGTTTTAGCATTGCCAGACTTCTCACAACCCTTTACAGTAGAATGTGATGCCTCAGGAGAAGGGTTAGGAGCAATACTAATGCAGAATCATCACCCTATTGCATTTGCGAGCCGTAAGCTGAAGAACTACGAGCGCCATTACTCCATATATGACAAAGAGATGCTAGCTATCTTGCATGCTCTCACAAAATTCAGACAATACCTGGTGGGCAGTAAGTTCAAAATCAAAACAGATCATAACAGCCTCAAGTATTTCTTGGAACAGAAGGAACTGACTGAGCGACAATAGAAATGGGTCAGCAAGGTACAAGCCTATGATTTCAAGATTGAGTATGTGAAAGGTAAGAATAATGTAGTGGCTGATGCATTATCCAGGCGACCATCCCCATTATCTCTCAGTGGTATATCCACGGATTGGAGGGCACTTCTCTTGGTGGAGTACTCCAAAAATAAATTCTCCTACGAATTATTGGATGGGCAAATTCAAGATGACAGGTACAGGATTGTGGATGACATCATCTACTACAAGGACAGAATATACCTCATCCCAGAATCCACATTGAGGAAGAAGATCATCCAGGCAGCCCACGATTCTCCTTTATCAGGGCATCAAGGGTTCTTAAAAACCTACAGGCAGATCAGAGAGGTTTTCATGGAAGGGCCTCAAGGGGGAGATTATGCAGCATGTCCGGGACTGTAGCATCTGTCAGCAGAACAAGGTTGAGAACACACATCCAGCAGGGCTACCCCAGCCACTACCGATTCCAGAACAGAAGTAGGAGAGCATCTCCATTGACTTCATTACAGGCTTGCCCAAGGTCCAAGGGCGAGATTGTTTATATGTAGTAGTTGACAGGCTGACCAAGTTTGCACATTTCTTCTCGATACCATCAGACTACTTGGCAGCTCAGGTGGCGGAGTTATTTTTCAGGGAGATTTTCAGGTTACACGGGTTGCCTAAGACCATTGTCAGTGATCGAGATAGCAGGTTCACAGGTGCCTTTTGGCAGGAACTGTTCAGATTGGTGGGAACCGAACTGGCTACTAGTACGAGTTATCACCCCCAGAGTGACCGGCAAACAGAAATAGTCAACAAGTGGATCGAAGGTTATCTCAGGAACTACGTAGCAGGGCAGCAGCGAACATGGATCAAATGGCTACACCTGGGAGAGTATTGCTACAACACTACTTATCACATGTCTATTCGGATGACTCCTTTTAAGGCATTATATGGTTATGAGGCCTTGGACTATGCAGATTTGGCATTTGGAGACAGCAGGGCTCCTAAGGCTAAGGATTGGATACAAGACAATCAGGACATCCTGAGAGTATTGAAAGAGAATTTACGGACAGCCCAGAATCAACAGAAGATGTATGCCGACAAACACAGGATTGAGCGGAGCTTTGAGGTAGGGGATTTAGTCTACTTAAGGCTCCAGCCTTACAGACAGTCGTCACTTAAAAAGAAAGGAGCAGAGAAATTAAAACCCCGCTTCTATGGACCATACAAAATAATTCGGAAGGTGGGAGAGGTGGCATATGAGCTAGAGCTGCCCAAAGAAAGAAAAATCCACAATGTGTTCCATGTGTCCAGCCTGAAGAAGACCCTTGGGCAACACATTGCTCCATCTACCAAATTGCCCCCTTTAGATGATGAAGGACTGCTGATACTGATTCCTGAACGGATCATACAGACCAGAGAGAGGAAGCTCAGGAACAGAGTGATCCAAGGAATATTTGGTTCAATGGAAAGAACTACCGCCAGAGGATGCCACGTGGGAAGGTGAACAGGTATTGCAGCATCCCAGTTTGAAGTTGCTTGAGGACAAGCAATCTCGAGCGGGGAGGACTGTAATGTCCTCTTCCTTTTAGGCCTTGAGGCCCATACCGCTAACCTATGTGATTCCTGTGGGTTCGAGCGGTTACTGATAGCTAGGGAATCAGATCAGGACTAATGCCATCCATAGAAGATCTAGGGCATCTTCACTAGGTCAAGAAGGACCACCTGGGCCAAAGGCCACCTTCATGCATGACCATGCTCTTTTAGGTCTCCATCCGCATGCATGCAAGTCAACGGCAAATTAGAAGATAAAGTGACCTAATTAGGTCAAAGATTAGGTTTTGCGCAGTTGAACTTTATAAATAGATGGTAAAGCAAGAGGAGACCTCACTTATGATTATTATTATTTTGGGAGCACTTGGATAGCAGCACAGCAGTTGGGGTTGGAGACGGAGTCTTCAGCAAATAGGATTTCGGCAATGAAACATCTGTCCTAGTCTTATTACGGGTAAGCCATACTGGTTCACCACTTGTTCTTCAGTTCATTCATCAGTTATATAGCACAGGGTATAGATTGTTGCAGTGGCACGGTGCAACCGTAAGAGGGGGTTTTCAGCCAGAAAGCCCTAATCAGCTGTAGGGCCTCCAGCTCTCAGTTTCCTTCAGAAACTCAAGCACCAGTCTTATCACCAGCTACATACTCCGACACTCCGCGATTATCAGCTCCATCTGAGCTCATCCGAAGGAGTTATCATCATTTCCGGACCACCAGGGGCATGAGCAGCTGCCTCATAGAACCAAGACGCTATCCTACTTAGAGGGTTCAGAACTGCAGTATATTCCAGCCAATCTCTCCGACACCGCAAGGCTATCAGCCCTGCAAATCGACGGATCCATCGGACACCTCCTTCCTTGAGGGCGTCACCTTTTTCTCTAGTTGGGCGTATTGCTTCTGGGGCATTCACCGGAGGCAGGAGAGATAAGTTCCTCTCCGATCCAGTTCTCAGTGCTTGCAGACTTTATCTGAAGCAATCCAGCTCGTTATCAGTGGTAAATGTGCATTCTATCTCACAAACCCTAACCCTAATTTTTTCTATAAAATAGGGATTTTTGCCTGGCAGTTTGTAAGCCCAGTTGTGTCCGCATAATTGTTTAGAAATAGAAAATATCGGGATTTGGGATATTACAGAGGGTGAACACATTGGCCCACAAATGTTAGAATGAATTAAATCCAAAATGCCTTTAGATCTACTCTTGCTTCTAGGAAAGGATATCTTAGTGTTCTTACCTAGAGCACATCCTTTGCAAATTCCTTCATGCTTTGGAGAAACTTCTGGCATACCTGTAACCATCTTCTGCAATCCTAGGAGAGCTGTTTAGTGAAGGTGTCCAAACCTTCTATGCCAAAGTTCACAAGGATCAATTGAATGATGTACCAAAGCATGAGTGGAAACTTTTGAAGCCTTGTAGAGATCTCCCTCTCGAACCCCAATCTATACTGTTGAGTCTAGATCTGTGTCTTTTGCCCATAAAAAGACCTTGTCCATAAAGAGGACTCTGTGGCCCTTGTCTTCTAAACCAGCAACAGATAAAAGATTCTTCTTTAAACAAAGAACATAAACAATATCATCAACATGAAGAACCGTACCTGAGTCAAGTTGAAGTGAAGTTGGGCCAACTACTTCAATCTTGTAAGTGGAATCATCTCCAAGTTCTACCTGAGCGGTGAACTTCTTCTTTCTGTAACTGGTGAGGATACCATGGTTACCTTTCATGGGCCTAGAGGCACCACTGTCAACCAACCAAGAAGTAGAGCAAGCTAAGAAAGAACCAGTTAGAGCGAAAATCAAATAATACTCTCTTCTCGGCTCATCAGTTTTATTATCCTTGGCTTTCTTTTTCTTCTTTGGTTCTTCATCTTCTTCTTCCTCTACTTCTGCAGCAGATGCCTGAAACCTTCTCTTGGGTTTCTTCTTACTCTGCCTGCAATCTCTAGCATAATGTCCAAACTTGTGACAAGTATAACATTCAATCATAGACATGTCAAAAAACATACCCCGAGGTTTCTTCCCTTTCTTTTGCTGATGGAAAGGCTTCTTGAACTTCTTGGTCTTTATTGCAAGTGCAAGGTTATCCTGCTTGATTACCTTGTCATTGTTCCTTGCTTCTTGTATGCAATCATGCCAAAGCCTTTCAAAGGTTGGCTGATTTTCTCATCAACAGACGGATGCCATGAAGGTTTCCCAAGAGCTTGGGAGCCCATCAACCACTGTTTGTACAAGATCATCGTCATCAACAGTAACACCAACATCAAGAAGTTGATCTCTTACCTGTTTGATCTTGGTGAACAAGGAACCAACACTTTCATCTTTGTTCAGCTTCAAAGTTCGTAGCCTCTTCTTCAAGACTCTCTTTTGACTGGGACCTTTCTTTTCATAGAGGTTTACCAATGTATCATAGCATTCTTTAGCAGTCTTCAAAAATGAGATGTTGGGCATCAATTCTTCTTTGATGGAATCATAAATGAGTCTTCTAGCCTTACCTTTCTTTTTCTTGTAGGCAAATCTACCGGCATTTGTTGTAGGCTCTTCTGTGGCATTAAAAACAAGGTCATCCAAGTCATTTTCATCTAGAATGGTTGTCAACATGGCTTTCCAGGAGTTGAAGTTTGCTGCACCGGAGAGCTTCTCTTCTGGTTTGAGACCATTAGTGACTTCAAGACTCTCTTTTGACTGGGACCCTTCTTTTCATAGAGGTTTACCAATGTATCGTAGCATTCTTTAGCAGTCTTCAAAAATGAGATGTTGGGCATCAATTCTTCTTTGATGGAATCATAAATGAGTCTTCTAGCCTTACCTTTCTTTTTCTTGTAGGCAAGTCTACCGGCATTTGTTGTAGGCTCTTCTGTGGCATTAAAAACAAGGTCATCCAAGTCATTTTCATCTAGAATGGTTGTCAACATGGCTTTCCAGGAGTTGAAGTTTGCTGCACCAAAGAGCTTCTCTTCTGTAGCATTCTTTAGCAGTCTTCAAAAATGAGATGTTGGGCATCAATTCTTCTTTGATGGAATCATAAATGAGTCTTCTAGCCTTACCTTTCTTTTTCTTGTAGGCAAGTCTACCGGCATTTGTTGTAGGCTCTTCTGTGGCATTAAAAACAAGGTCATCCAAGTCATTTTCATCTAGAATGGTTGTCAACATGGCTTTCCAGGAGTTGAAGTTTGCTGCACCAGAGAGCTTCTCTTCTGGTTTGAGACCATTGGTGACCATCTCTGTCACTTGTCCAAAAAGTTAGATCTGCAAATCTTATTCCAAGATCTAGTGAAAACAACAGCAGTGTCCCTTTACTGTGTTTTCACATGCTAAGCTCTGATACCATGTTGAATTTTCGGCATTACCATAAACTTTAAAAATTTGCAGATAAACATAACTAGATTAGCAGTGCGGTAAAATACACATTCATCACATTAGCACACATGGACACAATATTTTTTACTAGGGTAACCTTCAACGGACAAAAACTCCAAAAGCATTAATAACTCATCTCGTAAATGAGATGGCTTAAGAAATTCTTCAAAAAGTTCCTCAAATCTAGATCTGGATTTTGACCACGGTAAGTGTAAAATTCATCAGTAAAAATCAGACTAATAATTTTACCCACAATTTCCAGAATTACAGAAAATTACCAATTTAGGGCTTTCTCAGAAAAACTGAGATTTTCTCTCTCCTGCTCGAAAATACCAGACTGCCGAAAACTGCCCGAAAATATCATACTGCTGAAAATTGCCCAAAAATATCATCATACTGCTGAAAATTGCCCGAAAATATCAGACTGTTGAAAATTGCCCAAAAATATTAGACTGTTGAAAACTGCCCGAAAATATCAAACTACTGAAAACTGCCCGAAAATATCAAACTGCCTAAAAACTGCCCGAAAATATCAGACTGCTAAAAACTGCCCGAAAATATCAGACTATTGAAAACTACCCAAAAAATGGAATGCTGAAGATGGCTGTGCAAAAATGTTGAAGATCGACTTTCCTAACAAAACCCTAGCTAAGGGTTTGAACATAAGATAGTCTTCTTCACTTGTGAGAGCGAAAGTGTGTGTGGCAAATGAGAAGGCTTGATCTTCTTTTATAGCCTTTGTTCACCTATAAGTGGACAAGATTAGAAAAATTAAAAATAATTATATTTTTATTCTTTTCCTAATTTCACTTTCACATTTACCAAAAATGGTACTTTTATTTTTCCTTTGACTTTTATAAGAAGTCCCTATTTATTTTGATTTTTGACTTTGGTCATTTTCCTGTGGTCACAGTCTTTATTTATTTTGACTTTTGACTTTGGTTATTTTCCTATGGTCACAAAGTCTTTAATTATTTTGACTTTTGACTTTGGTCATTTTCCAAGTGCCCCTGTGGTCCTTTTTTATTTCAAAAATACATCATCATAAACCAAGAGAGTTATTAATGCTTTTATCTCACACTGTATGACACCTAAATCTGGTTCTAGGGTAACTTGAACAAAGGTAGCTAATCCTTGGAGAAGCACACCAAGCCCATAGATCAAGGGTCAAAGTGCCACACACATGCCCAAACCCAGTCTAGGGCTTAGGGTCAAAGTGCCACACACATGCACAAACCCATTCTAGGGCTTACAGTGTCTTCATCATGGCTACCCAGAGAATGGCTACTCAGAACTAAGTTGAGTCTACCAGTCCCAAACTGGTCTACATCATGGTCCCGAACCAGATGTCTACTCAACACTAGGTTGAGTCTACCCAGGGCAGATCTGGGTCTATATCATGGTCCCATACCAGATATCTACCATTCAACACAATGGTCTGATCCGGCAGATTATTCCTCTTTAAAGATCCAATATGGTACAATGGTTCAGAAGCGGCGAATGAAAAATCGGGCGACGAAAACACAAAAGATCAGAGGTCGAAAGAGATCTCTTTCCGCAACATCGGAGGTCGGAAGAGCATCTCGTTCCGCAACATCGGAGGTCGGAAAACATCCCCTTCCGCAACGTCGGAGCGAAATCGGAACGGGATCCACAACGGCGGAGATATAAAGTATATCGCAGTCCGCGACGGGCACAATCTTGATCGGAAGAATAACGCTTTCGGCAGCCGCAACGGCGGAAGCCCAAGACTTACGGAGCGACGCACACAGCGACGCTAGGTTTGAAAAGTCAAATCGGGAGACTTTACCATCTGCCGTCCGCAACTGCGGAAACCAAAGTAACAAAACTTCCGACTTGAAAACCCAAATGACAGCCGATTAAGGCAGAGATTGTCGGAGTTAGTTGCTCGTCACTCTTCCGCAACGGCGGAAGCCCGGATAACAAAAACTTCCGACTCAAACTTCCGCAATGCGTTCGGCCCCAACCGCAAATGCTTTATTGCACGCTCATACGGTCCATTCCTTAACAGTTGTGAATGGGTGCACGGTTTGTGCATAGCATCGAGCGGCCAGATGGTAACATTGCGACGTTTTGTGCATGGTCAAGTCTAGCATCTAGCGGTTATGTCGATGGGTGCGCGATTAAGACTTGGCACCTGGCGGTCTTGTGCACCGTCAAGTAGCAATGAGGGTGCGCGGTTAACCTTTGGCGGAGTTTCCAGTTGGCGGGTATCCATTATATAGTGGGTTTTGAAATACCATATATGATATATGTAACCTATGGAACAGTTGACATTTGACATTTGGTTCCGTCTTGGCATATGAGTAACGCTCTGGCAGCTATCATATCTGGCACAGTTTGTTGCCACGTTTGGATAGTATGAACAGCCTGTTGGTAACGTTACGGGAATATGGAACGGTCGGTGATGATGAACGAGTTGGCATTTGGCAGGAGGATGCGGAACAGACTCTTTGGTAACATTTTGGCGAGTCGAATCGATGACGATTCCTCCCACTGAACGCTTCAACAGCTCGATTCTAGCCACGATACAGGGGCAACTTTATATTCCAGTTGTTGTCAGCCAGTAGAGGGAGAAAAAAAAGAGTTGGCTGTAAAATTATTCCAGATGCTGTTAGTGTAAAGTCGACCATTCTCTGTTACAGGTTGGCTTCTTTGTCTTTTGAAGACCAGATTGTAATTTCCAGAGAGGAGTCTTGAAGACTTTCTGTTCAGCCTTCTGTTTTACAGTTTTCTGTAGTTAATTTTGACAGAGACAGCGGATAGCAGGAGTGTTTTTGCTGCAATTTATCCAGAGTGCTGTTTGTATTTAGAAGTCGACCATTTCTCTGTTATAGTTTGGCTTCTTTATCTTTTGAAGTCCAAGTTGTAAGTTCCAGAGAGGAGGTCTTGAAGACTTCCTGTCCAGCATTCTGTTTCTGCAAATGCTGAAGTTGATGCCAGAACCATTTTGTACCATTTAAAGCCATTAATTGGATCGGTACCCATTGGAGAGGGACCCGAAGACGTAGCCCAGTGGAGGGGGTGAACTCCGTTATCAACTTCTGTTTGTGACTCTGTTTCTGTGTTTTCTTCCTTGTATCTGTCTATCAGTGTTGTGGTTTTCATTCCTGTTCTGAGCATTTAATTTCTGCTAATACTGTCCATTAATTAACCTGTTGAACGCATTCTTTTACAACAAACTTTTAATGCACTAAAGTTGAGGTCCTACGGATCATATTATGGTATCAGAGCAGGTTGACTATTGTGCAAGTTTGTGAATGCTTACTAGGCTCAGGTTAAAGCGTGGTGAAGGAGAATTAGTTGAAGGACATCCTGAGATTGGCTCCAAGAGAACATTCTCAAGAACCATGTCTTCTCCACGAGGGGAAGAAGAAAGACATACCGAACGGAAAAAACCTGTTATTTCAGTTTCTGGAGGCTTTTATGAGCATGAAAGCCATGATGGAAATTCTACTCGAGAAGCGAGCAAAAAGGAAGAAGAAAGAAGAAGGATCTTCATCCAAAGCTGCAGAAGTGAAGAAGGAAGAAAGGGATAAAGGAGTAGGAGGTGATGGTGATCCTCCTGACACTAATCAGACTTTCTCTTCTTCTCGTACTTCTCACTCAAATAATGCAAGTCCTAATATGCCTTATTTCAAATTGGATGTAAAATTTGAATTACCTATTTATAATGGAGTGTTAGATGCTGAAAAATTAGACAATTGGATCAAGCAGCTTGAAGTATAATGCAGGGTGCAGGGCATTAATGATGACCCTTCCAGGATTCAATTGGCCACTTTGAGAATGAGTGGAATGGCTCTTACTTGGTGGGAGAGCAAGATTCAGCAAGATCTTCGAAAGAATGGTAAAATTATTTCAGTTTGGAATGAATTCATTGAAGTATTAAGGAAGCAATTTTATCCTTTAGGTCATATGCAGCAATTAATAATGAGCTGGCAAACTTTTAGACAAGCTAAAGGACAAAGCATTCAGGAATATACTCATGAATTTAGAAAGAGGGCTATTGCATTGAATGTTGCATTGGATACGCAAGAAACTCTTCTTAAATATATTGGTGTCATGCATTCTTATTTGCGACATACTTTGTTGATGTTTAACCCCAGTAATTTGGATGATGTATGTGTTCAAGCTACACATTTAGAAGCTAGGGGTAAGCATGATGATGATTCGTTTATGAAGAAGCCATCTAAATTTGACAACAAAGATAAAAGCAAGGGAACAACTACCATCACGAAAGAGGGTGAGAGACCCACATGCTCACATTGTTAGAAAAGGCATGATGTTTCAAAGTGTTGGAAACTTCATCCGGAATTAAAGCCTAAGTGGATGGGAAGAAATAAAAACAAAGATAAGGATAATCAAGCAGCTACTGCAGCAATAATTCAAGACTTGGGATCTGATTCAGGTGATGAGACTAAGATCACAACAATAGGGATCCGAGGTAAAGATAAAGGTATATCTCTTTCCATTGATGCAAGTTCAAGTTCTAATTCATGTGCCGGTACAAGTACAAATCTGCTATCTACTTCTATGCAAAGTGATAAAAGAAGAAGTGAACTGTTTCATGTTCGTGTCATTACAAATCATACAAAGATTGATACATTGTTTGATAGTGGTTCTCAAGTGAATTTGATATCCGAAGAAGTGGTTAAGAAATTGCATTTAATTACTATGCCTCATGAAAAACCCTATCCTCTTGGTTGGGTTACCAATGATACACAATTGCAAGTTACAAAGAAATGTGTTTTGAAATTTGCAATCACTGAAAAGTTTATGGATGAGGTAGAACTAGATGTAGTACCACTTGACATTTGTGGAATTGTACTTGGGAGTCCATATTTGTATGACCGGAAAGCAGTCTTTTATAGAGAGCAGAACAAATACAATCTTTTTAAAGGTGGTGTGGAATACATTGTTCGTGCACATCGTATGAAAACAAATCTAGCATTTGTCACTACAAGTCAAATGAAAATGATAGTGAATGCTAGTAGGAAGTTTGCATTAATGGCAGTTAAATGTGAAAGTGTAATCTGGAACATGAAATTAAATTAATTAAAAGTGTTCCCGAGTATGGTGCTTTGTTACAGGAACCTAAAAGACTATCATTTACCAGAGATGTACAACATGAAGTGCAGATGCAGCAAAGCATGCCTTTTCCAAATTTTGGCATGAATCGGATGATTATTCAAAAGACTGTTCATGATTATTGTAAGGCTTGGGGTGAACAGTTGCAGCACATGCAGTGCATTAAATCTCCTTTTGAGGCTTGTTTTTGTTATCTGTCGAGGTCACATGTGGACTTTTCTTTCGACACAGAAGATGTTAGAGTTGGACATCATGATGCAAAGAAAGCAGTGCAGCAAATAGTGCAAGAACAACAGGAGACGAGTCAGGCAATTGGCAAAGCCAGACATGAAAATCATCATCCTTTTAAAGTTGAAAAGCAAGTTTGGTTGCAAATCACCAAGGGAAGATGGAAAGGTAAAAAGCTCAATTCTGTTTATGATCGTTTTGAGACCTCTGAAAAGAAGTGTAAACATTCTTTCTATTTGAGCTCATCTCCAGTCGCATATGCAAAGAATTTTAAATGGTATGAACCTCCTTTGGTCATGGACAAGGATACTAATATGCAGATTCTAAGCAAGGCAGGATGTATGGAGATCGGAATGGTGAGGAAGTGGTACCCTCACCTTCCTGCAGGATGATCTAGGCTTTTGGAGGTCCAAAAGCTCTTCAATGGGGAGGATTGATCCGGCAGGTTATTCCTCTTTAAAGATCCAATATGGTACAATGGTTCAAAAGCGGCAGATGAAAAATCGGACGACGAAAACACAAAGATCAGAGGTCGGAAGAGATCTCTTTCCGCAACATCAAAGGTCGGAAGAGCATCTCGTTCCGCAACATCGAAGGTCGGAAGACATCCCGTTCCGCAACGTCGGAGCGAAATCGGAACGGGAGCCGCAACGACGGAGATAAAAAGTATATCGCAGTCTGCGACGGGTACAATCTTGATCAGAAGAAAAACGCTTTCGGCAGCCGCAACGGCGGAAGCCCAAGACTTACGGAGCGGCACACACAGCGACGCGAGGTTTGAAAAGTCAAATCGGGAGACTTTACCATCTGCCGTCCGCAACTACGGAAACCAAAGTAACAAAACTTCCGACTTGAAAAACCAAATGACAGTCGATTAAGGCAGAGATCGTCAGAGCTAGTTGCTCGTCACTCTTCCGCAACGGCGGAAGCCCAGATAACAAAAACTTCCGACTCAAACTTCCGCAATGCGTTCGGCCCCAACAGCAAATGCTTTATTGCACGCTCATACGGTCCATTCCTTAACAGTTGTGAATGGGTGCGCAGTTTGTGCATAGCATCGAGCGGCCATATGGTAACATTGCGACGTTTTGTGCATGGTCAAGTCTAGCATCTAGCGGTTATGTCGATGGGTGCGCGGTTAAGACTTGGCACCTGGCGGTCTTGTGCACCGTCAAGTAGCAATGAGGGTGCGCGGTTAACCTTTGGCAGAGTTTCCAGTTGGCGGGTATCCATTATATAGTGGGTTTTGAAATACCATATATGATATATGTAACCTATGGAACAATTGGCATTTGACATTTGGTTCCGTCTTGGCATATGAGTAATGCACTGGCAGGTATCATATCTGGCACAGTTTGTTGCCACGTTTGGATAGTATGAACAGCCTGTTGGTAACGTTACGGGAATATGGAACGGTCGATGATGATGAACGAGTTGGCATTTGGCAGGAGGATGCGGAACAGACTCTTTGGTAACGTTTTGGCGAGTCGAACCGGTGACGATTCCTCCCACTGAACGCTTCAACAGCTCGATTCTAGCCACGATACAGGGGCAACTTTATATTCCAGTTGTTATCAGCCAGTAGAGGGAGAAAAAAAAGAGTTGGCTGTAAAATTATTCCAGATGCTGTTAGTGTAAAGTCGACCATTCTCTGTTACAGGTTGGCTTCTTTGTCTTTTGAAGACCAGATTGTAATTTCCAGAGAGGAGTCTTGAAGACTTTCTGTTCAGCCTTCTGCTTTACAGTTTTCTGTAGTTAATTTTGACAGAGACAGAGGATAGCAGGAGTGTTTTTGCTGCAATTTATCCGGAGTGCTGTTTGTATTTAGAAGTCGACCATTTCTCTGTTATAGTTTGGCTTCTTTATCTTTTGAAGTCCAAGTTGTAAGTTTCAGAGAGGAGGTCTTGAAGACTTCCTGTCCAGGATTCTGTTTCTGCAAATGCTGAAGTTGATGCCAGAACCATTTTGTACCATTTAAAGCCATTAATTGGATCGGTACCCATTGGAGAGGGACCCGGAGACGTAGCCCAATGGAGGGGGTGAACTCCGTTATCAACTTCTGTTTGTGACTCTGTTTCTGTGTTTTTTTCCTTGTATCTGTCTATCAGTGTTGTGGTTTTCATTCCTGTTCTGAGCATTTAATTTCTGCTAATACTGTCCATTAATTAACCTGTTGAACGCATTCTTTTACAACAAACTTTTAATGCACTAAAGTTGAGGTCCTACGGATCATGGTCACTCAACACTGGGTTGAGTCTTCATCGTGCTCCCGGACCAACTGGTCCCATTCTCCGAAGAGAAGGGCTCTCGATGCTGCTCAGAAAAATCAACATAAACTGATGTGTTTATAGGAGGTTTCTCATTACGGATGGTTATAGAAAGTTTCTCATAACGGGCATAATCGACAATGGTTTAGTCATGTAACTTCTTTCCTCTTCTTTCATGAAGTATATTGTAAGGACCTCATCTGATTAGGCATTGAGGACCAAAACCGCTAACCTATGTGATTCCTGTGGGTTCGAGCGGTTACTGACAGTTAGGGAATCAACTGAAGGCTGATGCCATCTACAGAGAATCTAGGGCATCAATATGATATCACCATTAGGTCAAAGAGGGCCGCCGAAACCAAAGGCCACCGGCATGCATGACATCTAACCATTATTTAATGATGCATGCACACATTTAAGTCTCCATGCGCATGCATGCAAATCAACTGCAAATTAGAAGTTAAAGTGACCTAATTAGGTCAAAGTTAGGGTTTTCGCAGTTGAAAGTTATAAAAGAAAGATAAAGTGAATGGAGACTCCACTTTTGGATTATTATTATTTTGGAGCTCCTGAGAAGCAGCACAGCGTGCGGCCACAACAATTGGGGTTGGAGACGGCGTCTTCAACTAACGGGATTTCGGCAGTGAGACATCTGCCTTAGTCTCCTTCAGGATAAACCATCCAGGTTTGTCACCATATCTATTGCATTCATCATTATTCAGTATTCCAGTATAAGTCCGAAGGTTATTGCAGATTCATCCATACAACTGAGGGCATTTAGTTGGGAAAACCCTAGTCATTCACCAGGATTCTGGATCACTATATTTCTTCTACATGCGGCCTAAGCATCTATGAGAGGCTATCTCTGAGAGCTGAGTAGATACTTCAGAAGTGTTCGGAGAGCATCGAAAGGAGTTCGAAAGAGCATCAGAAGGAGTTCGAAGAAGCATCCGAAGGGCAGGAAGACAAGACAAGCTGAGTGGCTATGCGACTAGCTTCTAGGACATGGCTCAGGCTGGTCAGCTCTGGTTTCATTTTATTGTATGGAAGGTATCCATCATCTAAAGGGGGCGACTTTGGGGGGGTGCTTTTTTTGACCAAGAACACTTGCAACACATTTCCAGTATTACAACAACATTACAATCTTGTGACTCCATTTCAACACTAGCGACTCCATTTCAACATTAGCCTTTTACTCGTATCGTACATTTTATTGCTATAAGTTTATTTACTCATCTGGTGTTGTATCATTCATATGTTGTTGTGTTTAAATTATATCGTTGCAATATCTTGTTCCAGTATTTACTTTCATAAAAACTCCTAAAATAACTTACTCATCCGCAAAACACCACTCAATGCTTAACTCAACCTTAGTAACTCTTAGGGTCTACCCTTGGCTTCGTTAAGAGTTTTCCTAAACGAAGGAGTCAAGATCAAGTGACAGTACTTGACTCGAGACTTTCCCCCAAGGTCACACTTAGTGGCTTGAAGATTTTTGCCACGGCCAAACGCCTAGGTGTGTGAAAGGCGACAACACTTATTCCCACATCCCTTCATAGAAGAGAAGGGAGATGGAACCCACAACAAAGAAGGGCATTTTTGTCAGGTACAGTGAAACTTCGAAAGGCTACAGGATTTACATTCTCGCATTGAGGAAAACAATGGTGAGGCGAGAAGTAAAGTTCGAGGATAGAGCCTTTCAAAATTCACATGTCACTTCCAACAGAGATAAGTAAGCAGCAAGCTTCTTAGGTTCAAGGCGTTTCACCATAGGGCATTGGGTCACAGGGTTTCAAGAGTGACAAGTTCACAGCTGGCAAGGTCACAGATTACAAGTGTATCTTCTTCAGATATATCATCAGCTGATAGGGATGAGCAAGAGGAGTTCCATCCACAGGAGGCTACTTTAGGGAAGAGGAATCCTTGGTGGCTTCAAGACACCTTAAAGGAATCCCGAGAGTGTGTAGGGAATCCCAAGAGGACGATGAGAAAGAGTAAGGTTCCAAAGAGATTTTATAGTTATTTAGCTATGGTGAGCAGTATCAGTGAGTCCGGGCCTTCTTCTTATGAGGAGGCAGCAGGCCAACAGGTCTAGAGAGATGTCATGGTGGAAGAGTATGATTTCATCGTGAAGAATGATGTCTAGAAGGTTGTTCCAAGAGTTGTTCCAAGACCTGAAGTGAAGTTAGGGGTGACTTCCAAGTGGCTCTACAAGATAAGCATGCTACAAATGGCAGTATCAAGAAGTACAAGGCTTGATTTGTGACATAGGATTTCTCACACGTAGATTATGGTTTGAGTTATGAGCAACATGGTGTAGTCAGATTGACAAGTTATACATACTCAAATTGGGCAGGCGGTGCAATGGACAAAAGAGTACCTCAAGGTGTTGCTTCAGTTTGGGTTCTATAGTAATGTCATGGTTCAGTCAGAAGCAGAAGTTAATGGCATTTAGCTTAGCAGAGGCAGAGAATATGGAAACTAGCCAAGCGAGTTGTGAGGCCATTTGGCAAGTATACTCGTGTGTTTATTTGATCTAAGGTTGTAGCCGATCATCATTCATTGCGATAAGCAAAGTTGCATCAAACACTCTAAGAATTCAATGTTTCATGACAAGTCAAAGCAGACAGAGATCAAGTATCACTTCATTCGAGATTATGATCAGAGGGGATTTGCGAAGCTTCAGTACATATCTATAGACAAGGAGACTGCAAATATTCTTACGAAGGATTTGGCGAAGGGGAAGTTTATCATATTCAAAGATAAGTTGGGAGTGGTGCAGAACACTTTCTTCATTAAGAGGGAGTATTGATTTTTGGATTAACTGAAGACAAGTGTTCTACATGGCTTCAACGTGAAAAGCATACATGAGATGTCTAGACTCCATTCAAGTGACTTCTATTATTTTTTCGACGAAAAAGTCAAATAATTATTTTGACTTTATTTTTCTAAAGTGAGTTTGTAAAAGGAGAATTATGGTTTTGGAAAGTCCCTGAAGGATTATAAAAGAGAGGCAAGGTAAAGGTTTGACACACAAGACATTTACTCATTCAAAGATAAGCAGACAGAGATCAAGTATCACTTCATTCGAGATTATGATCAAAGGGGATTTGCGAAGCTTCAGTACATATCTATAGACGAGGAGACTGCAAATATTCTTATGAAGGATTTGGTGAAGGGGAAGTTTATCTTATTCAAAGATAAGCTAGGAGTGGTGCAGAACACTTTCTTCATTAAAAGGGAGTATTGATTTTTGGAGTAACTGAAGACAAGTGTTCTACATGGCTTCAACGTGAAAAGCATGCATGAGATGTCTAGACTCCATTCAAGTGACTTCTATTATTTTTTCGATGAAAAAGTCAAATAATTATTTTGACTTTATTTTTCTAAAGTGAGTTTGTAAAAAGAGAATTATGGTTTTGGAACCCTAAAAGTCCCTGAAGGATTATAAAAGAGAGGCGTGTGTTCCTACAGTAAAAAGTGTTCTGTAATAGCCTACTGTTCTAGCCTTATATCTTCCAGTTGCAAAGCTAGTTGTTATATAGCCATTGCCTGCTGATTTATATCCCGCACCTTTTTATGGAGATGAACCAACATTAAAGGCAGTTGATCCACCATAAAAGGTAGCAGCAACGAAGCAAGTATTTCCAAAGTAAAAAGGTAAAGGTTTGACACACAAGACATTTACTCATTCAGAGATTGAAAGGCAGTTGATCCACCATAAAAGGTAGCAGCAACGAAGCAAGTATTTCCAAAGTAAAAAGGTAAAGGTTTGACACACAAGACATTTACTCATTCAGAGATTGACTAAGAGGGAGTGATTTTTCCTGAGCATCCAAAAGCAAAAGAAGAGGGCACAAATCCCAAGGCAGCTGCTGGGAGGGTTGATGTTAACAGATTTTCAACAACAGAGAGGGCACACAAATCCCAAGAAAGCCATACACCAACAGGGGAATAAGTGTGAGTTGAGGCACACTTTTCAAGGCACAATATTCCAATTGTTTTCAATATGTGGAATCAACCAAGAGATTTGGCACAAATTCCAAGGCATCGGGTCCCTTATCAGTGAACGATTTTGTTGCAATAATTTCCTCTATTTTTTGGCATGATTTTGAAGAAAGCTCTGTTTTGTTAGTTTTTCCCAATTGGGCTTCTAGGGTAAAAAAAATTGTGTTTATTGTGTGATTGGTTTCTTGTTTTGCTGTGTATATATCAGTGTCAATGAGCTTATATGTATTACTATTCATAAAAATCAAATATAGGAATTTTTCCTTGCATGCATCTGTGTCAATTAATCATAAGTTGTAATCAAATTATAAGCTCTAGGAAAATTAAAAACACCATCATAAACTTTCCATTGCTTCTAACCTATCTTTGGCATGTTAGCGTTCTCTAGCTTAGTCTCTTGGAGGAGGAGAACAATTGGATTTTCTGATTTTACCAGATCTCCCAAAGCTTCTTCCTTAAATTGTTGTCCATACCTCTACAATTCCAAGGAAGTTGGAACCTTTCAGATTATTTAATGTTGGAGGGTTTTGTGTTGCTACTTGCATAACTAGCACTAAGGTAAGTGGACCCAAATATGACAGGCAAACCCCATGTACACAGTGCTATAATCAACAAATCTTCAAGGAGGTACACCTAATGTAACCCCCATCCTCTTTAGGCATTACTCCATGGACACAAAAGGCTCCTCAAACAAGGTAAGGATAATAACACAATAGAGAGCACCAAGAACTTCACACTGCCAATAGATCAGTGCCAAATGGAGTCAATGAAAGATAAGTACAATGAACTCTTTGACTTGGAAAGTTTGGAGAAATTATGAATATGTAATGACTGTATATTTCTGTAATAGAAACCAGCAAGATTACACACGAGATATTTCCCAAACTAATTTTCAAAATCACGCAAATCTTACCTCCCACGAACCGGCTAGGGAGGGCAAATCATTCACCCTAAGGCACCCCTCTTTTGGTGGATGAAAGATGTTTCAATGCTGATTTATGCTTCATACCTACAATTTGGTTCAGTCAAGGTGAACCAGAAATATTCTAGCCTCAAATCCCCCAGGTCACCTCGAGTGACCTAGGAATTGAACCAATACTCCTCAAATCCCTAAGGTTTGACTTTTCCTTTGAAATGGCCTTGCAATAACACAATAAACAAATCTGCAACAAACCCTAAGGGCTGATGCCACCTAACCCTAGGATTTTGTCATCTCTTCTAGGGCTAAAAATTGACTTTTTTGCAATATTTTTGAACTTATTACGATTTTTCTAATATTTTATCAAAATCTGAAATTTACTAATATAATTAACTACTTTAGGCAATAACAAATAAATAAATAACTAGGACACAATAACATGTTTTTTTGTAAAAATATAAAACTTTTAGAATTTTTCACAAAATTGTTTTTTAGTATTTTGTAATATATAGTACATAAATTTGATAAAAAGAGATTCCAATGAAGAATCCAGGAATTGGCAATCCAATTTTGATGAATTAAGACAAAACTAAGAAACCCTAGGTTGTGTTGGTTTTGACCTAATTAGGGCAAAGAGAAGTGCCAAAGGCCAAACAAGAGACCCTCCAAGAAGGGATGTCTCACTTATAATATAGTGTTATTATGCATAAAAACACCCTAATTCACATTTACTTTGGATGTCTCCAACAATGCAAGAAAAGAGAACCAGTGATCTTACCACAAAAAAGAGCAAAGGAGAAGAGAGTAACCCTCTCAAGAATTATTCCCCTTAGACAAGCCCTGCAAGATTTAGTAAAAGCCTTCAATCCCAAAAAAGAGTCACCACATTTTATTTGATTGACAAGAAGTAAAAGGCAAATGATTTTATTTGATCCTATGATATCGTGTTACAAATGAATGAGCGTCTTAATTATATGTATGACAAGACATGCCTTTTCAAGAAAGACACACCTTTTCACTCTTCTAGGCCAACCTATCTAAAGTGACTTAAAATGATTTTCCAATTAATTTTAGGGTTTGTCACCTACAAGTCGAGGACTAAACCTCATAAGACATAATAATAAAAATAACAAATTGCTGCAACTTGATGAAACATTGATATTGGAAGGAGGGTGTCATGCCCCAACTAACCTTGACGATTTGATTTTTCCCTCAACGTCGTCCTCCTTTAGGTGGTACAGCCTCTTCAAAAAGATATCATCATCAATTTGACATGTCAAGAAGAGAATGAATACATGAGAAAAATAGGTCCAAGTGCCATGAATGAGGTGTGCCAAGACAAGTATGGCAACCCTTACATGCATAATCACCCCTACAAACCATAAGAAGAAGTGTGGCTGAGAGCCCCTAAGCCATGTGTCCTAAAGGAGTCATCCCAAGAAGCACCAGACACCAACCCAAGGCATAAATACCCAACATGATCGTGGACTTCCACCACATCAAGGGGTGGTCAATGCCACTAAGCCAATACTCCTTAAAACAAAAACCAAGGGGGGCTTCCATGATCAGACCACGGGTCTTAAACCCCACTAGACCAACACTTTTACACAAAAAAAAGCCTCATCTTGGCCCTTACATTGAAAAAAGACCCCTTGATTTGATGGCTTTCTCACTACCTTCTTAAAAAGACGCTCTTCATTTTCATCTTCCTCTGTTGCTGGGATTTTTTCAATTCTCGAACTATATCGAGTTGCATGTGAAAACAATGCATATACATATTACACCATGTAGATAAACATAACCTTACATCAAACATTATTTTTCAATTAATCTAGAATTTAGTCCTTTAAAGTATGTGTCTACTTATAAACCAATATATTCAATTGTGTTTATTCTAAAAGATCGTGAGAACAAATTCAAAAACATAGACCATATTATGTAATTTCATAATCAAGAAAAGATAGGCAATATCCTTGGTAGTTGGTACCAATCGAGTTGCATGTGGATTTTCTATGGAAAATCCGCATGCCTATAGGAGACAATAGGACTAGGACACATAAGGACGGTTAAACATAAGCAACAATCTTGTTCAGCAGAGAGATATATTAGCTAGAGATAAAGGACGTCTCCATGGCAATATAATGTTAATAGATTTTTCATAGTAGATCCGTCGGCTATTAGGTCTACTCAAATGAACAACGGTAACCAACCCTATGGATGAACACAAAAGCTTATTCGTTGTAGCAAGGAGAGTTGTATGTTGTATTTGGATGGGCACATTTTAACCCATGGAGTTGGTAGTTGGTACCAATTGGGTTGCATGTGGATATGGAAAATCCACATGCCTATAGGAGACAATTTCTTTAGCATTAAGAGGGTGTCCATTTGAGATTCCAAGAATATCAAATGTTGAAAAAACAGAAGGGTACTAGTTGGGTATTGAAAATAGTTCCTTGCTTCGAACTAAAATAATACTTCAAACTGATTTGTTGAAAGGATCGACTTATAGAGTAGGGTAATGAGGCTAGACAAGGCCCCACATTAGGAGTTACCACTCCATTGGGTTGCATGTGTATTTTCTATGGTGCATCCACTTTCCTATTGTAGACAAAACCTCTTTAGGATTAAGAGGGTATTCACTTGAGATTTTGAAAATATCGATTGCTGAAAAGAATGAGGGGTAGTGGCTAGGTATTGAAAACAATTGCTCTCTTGATCGAATCTTCCACCATTGTCCCTATATCAAGCTACGATAATACTTCAAACCGATTTGTTGAAATGTTCGACTTACAGGGTTAGGTAATGAGGCTAGATGAGGCCACACATTAGGATTTGTCTGAGCTACCTACTGTCCTGAAGAAGCTACATGAAAAGAGCTAGATGGTCATGTTTTAGGGCATTGTTAAGGCTTGTTGACTTGCTCCAAAGGTGTTCAAAACAATTTTTTTCTCCATTTTCCGTTGTTCCTCCTTATCCATTAAGGATTAAGCATGAAGCCGATTCTTCTTACAATCCTACTGTCCTGAAGAAGCTACATGAAAAGAGCTAGATGGTCACATGAAAAGAGCTAGATGGTCATGTTTTAGGGCAATGTTAAGGCTTGTTGACTTGCTCCAAAGGTGTTCAAAACAATTTTTTTCTCCATTTTCCGTTGTTCCTCCTTATCCATTAAGGATTAAGCATGAAGCCGATTCGTCTTACAATCCTTACAAAATGCTTATATTCATGATAGGCATTTGCACTTGAACAAAAATTGTTTATAGTTTAATTTTTACACATGCTTCCAATTGTCCAAGGTGAGGGCGTTGGCTTCTGGCAAGCTTTTCTCCAAAGCTATTTCACTTCAATGCAATTGCTTGTGTACAAGTAAACATCCCTTCTTTTGGTTATGACTTTTAATTTTGCACATGCTTCCAATTATCCAAGGTGAGAAGGATGAATTTTGGAAAACCTTTCTCCAAAGCTACTTAACATAGCTATTTCACTTCAATGCAATTCCGTGTACATGTAAACATCCCTTCTTTTGGTTATGACTTTTAATTTTTGCACATGCTTAAAATTATCAAAGGTGAGAAGGATGAATTTTGGAAAACCTTTATTTTCCATTGTTCCTCCTTATCCATCAATGATTAAGCATGAAGCTGATTCTTCATGCAATCCTTACAAAATGCTCTTATTCATGATAGGCATTTGCACTTGAATGAAAATTGTTTATAGTTTAATTTTTACACATGCTTCCAATTATCCAAGGTGAGGACGTTGACTTCTGGCAAGCCTTTCTCTAGAACTATTTCACTTCAATGCAATTGCTTGTGTACAAGTTAACATCCCTTCTTTTGGTTATGACTTTTAATTTTGCACATGCTTCCTTTTATCCAAGGTGAGAAGGATGAATTTTGAAAAACCTTTCTCCAAAGCTACTTAACATAGCTATTTCACTTCAATGCAATTCCATGTACATTTAAACATCCCTTCTTTTGGTTATGACTTTTAATTTTTGCACATGCTTCCAATTATCCAAGGTGAGAAGGATGAATTTTGGAAAGTTATGACTTTTAATTTTTGCACATGCTTCCAATTATCCAAGGTGAGAAGGATGAATTTTGGAAAGTTATGACTTTTAATTTTGCACATGCTTCCTTTTATCCAAGGTGAGAAGGATGAATTTTGGAAAGTTATGACTTTTAATTTTGCACATGCTTCCTTTTATCCAAGGTGAGAAGGATGAATTTTGGAAAACCTTTCTCCAAAGGTACTTAACATAGCTATTTCACTTCAATGCAATTCCATGTACATTTAAACATCCCTTCTTTTGGTTATGACTTTTAATTTTTGCACATGCTTCCAATTATCCAAGGTGAGAAGGATGAATTTTGGAAAGCCTTTACATAATTCCTTGTACATCCCTTCTTTTGTTTATGACTTTATGGATTTCCACAAAATATTGCATATATTAAATATCTTCATCCTACTGATGAAAAGGAAAATGAGGCAAACAAAACTTAGATCGGGCTTGTAAAGGGTACATTCCCTTGCTAAAGGTCGTAATAGGTCAATTTTCCTTTAATCATTCTATTCAATTTTTCTACATTGAAATATCTCAATTGATCTATAGGCATAGGCTAAATACCAATGATTTTCCAAACAAGACTCTTTAACCCAAAGCTAAAGCCTTTACCCGTAAATAAGGATAAAGAAGATTCACTTCAAGGCTTTGATCCATCATTTTAATGAATCTAGAAGACTGTCATTTATAGATTCATTTTCCAAGAGATTAAACAAGAGTGTAAAACATTGCCGCATCAAAGATTCAAAACCAAGAGGGGGATTTATTTTCTTTCTCCAAAGCTACTTAACATAATTCCTTGTACATCCCCTTCTTTTGTTTATGACTATATGGATTTCCACAAAATATTGCATATACTCCATAAATATCTTCATCCTAGTAATGAAAAGGAAAATGAGGCAAGCAAACCTTAGATCAGGCTTGTAAAGGGTACATTCCCTTGTTAAAGGTCGTAATAGGTCAATTTTCCTTTAATCATTGCTATTCATTTTTTTCTATATTGAAATATCTCAATTGATCTAGGCATAGGCTAAATACCAATGATTTTCCAAACAAGACTCTTTAACCCACAGCTAAAGCCTTTACCCGTAAACAAGGATAAAGAAGATTCACTTCAAGACTTTGATCCATCATTTTAATGAATCTAGAAGGCTGTCATTTATAGATTGATTTTCCAAGACACTAAACAAGAGTGTAAAACATTGCCGCATCAACACCAAGAGGGGGAGGACAACCCCCTCCTTGTTTTGGATCCATGGTTGCTAAAGGAAACAACAATTAATAGGCTACTATGGTTCTTAGAGTGAAAATTTAGTCCTCGTGTCAAAGAAAAGAGAAGTTGGCCATCAAGTTAAGTTGAATTACAAGGAATAATTTGGATGTTTCAAATCTAAATGCTTCAAGCTATAGCTCCAAATATTTTCTTAAGCAAATAAGAGGTCAATTGGAAACTTTAGATTAGAAACCATGTTCCCAAATGGAAAGATATTCCCATCAATTAGAAAAATTAGAGTTGAAACCATGCTACCCTATGAAAATGAAACTATAAAATTCTATTCCCGAGATATTGTGTCAATTGATAATCTCTAAAATGATCAAAGAACATAATATGCCATGGTTGCTTGAACCATGATAATAAAAAGAACCTATGACATGGTTGCTTAACCATGATAATCAAAGAACATAATGTGCCATGCTTGCATGAAACATGCTAATTGTTGTTCCTTTTGAAGTTTTTCCAAATCTCTGGCCAAGGAGCTATCATTTTTGTCAAAAACATTTCGTTGATTATCAAAAGATACTATCTCACTTATAAGAGGTCAATGTTGTTCTTTAATCGATATCTGAATAATAATAATAACAATTAAAATAAATACAAATTTAGATAGTATAGGAAGGGATCAATCCACCTTCCTTCCTTCTAAAGAGGGAAACTTAAAATTCCACCCCATTTCTTCAAATCTCTATTCAATCTCTAATGTCTAATTAAGAAGGTTTGCACAAACGATTGAAACATGCTAATTGTTGTTCCTTTTGAAGTTTTTCCAAATCTCTGGCCAAGGAGCTATCATTTTTGTCAAAAACATTTCGTTGATTATCAAAAGATAGTATCTCACTTATAAGAGGTCAATGTTGCTCTTTAATCGATATCTGAATAATAATAATAACAATTAAAATAAATACAAATTTAGATAGTATAGGAAGGGATCAATCCACCTTCATGCCTTCCTTCTAAAGAGGGAAACTTAAAATTCCACCCCATTTCTTCAAATCTCTATTCAATCTCTAATGTCTAATTAAGAAGTTTTGCACAAACGACAAAGTTATAAATAACTAGACATAGTATTTATCAAATGGAATCGATAATCATTCAAATAGTTTCTAAGAGCAAAGGATATAAATAATGTCCAAAAATAGACTTGGATTAAATTCCAAAAGACCTATATCCACGGAAACATAACATGGTTAAGAACCATTACACTTCAATAATAAAAGTGTTCGAAGGAGAGATATGAAGATATGATTGCTCAAAGGAAAGATTATCTAATAAATCCTTTGAATTCTTTGTTATGTAGTGATCTTGTGAATTAGATTTTTCGAACTGCCGATAACATATTAGTACATGGGGGTTCATACTAACTTTCTCCTATAGTCAACTAGATAGATTGGGTGGTTTCTTCAAACCCTCATAAGGCATCCCTAAGGATTACCTCTTTATGCAAAATCTCCGTTTTATTAACATAATCTCCCTCTTGTCAACATGTGTTTGGATCTTGATGTGTTTGGGAGCCCAAGTCAAATGAGTATTTTCCATAAGGCCAGCTCCCCTTCATGCTTCCCTTCCAACTTATAGTTCTTTTGACGCACCCTACCTTAAAATTCTATGGTTATGGACTTATATATAGCTTCATATATGTAATATCTTGAAGGTAAGCCCTAGACACCAGTGATTTTCATTATTTGCTTTTATGGTGGCACCAGGTGCCTAAACCATGAACCATGGATATTATGATGATTTTTATTTTATTATCTTATTATCGGTATTATCTACCTGTTATCACCAACCTTGTAGTTGCCTATGTGAGATGAATCCAGAATGGACGGTAGAGGGACAAGCAACTAAGGAGGTGGAACCAAAATTGCCTCGACTCCCAAATGGATGGTTGTCACGCCAATAAAGGCAGTCTTCACTTTATGTTGTCTTAGCCCAAGACAATCAATGGGGGAGACCCAGATCTACTCGCGACAGGAAAGATCAAACCTAAACACTAGATCAGATCAAATGGACTTGAGGTGCGTAAGGTGTAAGGTGATGGAAACCCTAGATCTATGGGTGACGTCACTAGATGAACCAAGGATTTGGATAAGGGTTTAGGAGATATGAGATTTGATCAAGTTAGGACACAACTAGAGACCTATGAGGCAAATACTAGATCTGGGGTTAAGGTACTAGCAAAAGGTGAAGACATCCACTGCCTTGGGAAACGTAACCAATGCAGAGAAGGTAAAAACAAGTTTGAGGCTATCTAGTACCGAGGGATAGACTCGAAAGAAGGTATGACAGTGTCAAAGCATCCGAGCCACAAAGAAAGAGTCAAAACGTAAGAGGAAAAGACAATAGGAGGGATAACGCTAGGGTTTGAAGATCAATGCCTTGGGATCTAGGCTAATGGAGTCACTTTTAGCTCAGCATTGAGGAAGACCCACTTAGGGTTGGACCCGATCTACAAAACCCAGAAATGGATTGCCCCGAGATCAAGCGGTTTGATCTCTAATATTTTTTGGTTTTTTATATTTAGGGTTTTAAAATAAAAATGGAGATGCATATGCCAATGGATTGAGATCTAGAAGAGAAGCACTAACCTGTAGATCTTACCTAGAAAACCTTGTAGATGCCTTGATAATGATGATCCCTGCTATCCCGATCAATTTGAGAAGATTGAGTGAGGTCTATGCCCAACGTTTTGCCCCAAGAAGCCACTACGCCCTCTCTCATGCACAACAAACATCAACCATATCAAATTTGCTGCATCATGAGAAAAAAACAAATGCTACAGAAAAATAACAAGATGAAATCATAGATCGCATTGATGATAATGAAAACCCCCTGATACAAATCGCATTCAAGCCAAGCGAGTTGAGGAAACCTTGCAAAAACGCCCAAGTTAAAGTTGCCCTCTTGTAGACAAAACAATGTTTCCCGAAAAAATATATAGATCTCACAACAAATAGCCAAATGCTAGGAAGCAAAAGATTTTCCAATCACCATTTAAGAACACCAAATGCAAAGGAGATCCAAGAATTTCCACAAGAAAAGTTTCTCTATTATTCAGATCCAAGAGCCAAAAACCCCTTACAAATGAGATACTCTCTCCTTTAAATAGGAATGATAGAACCAAAATCCTAACCACTTTTCAAATGGGTGGCTAAGATTAAAAAATCCAAAAGTGATTAAAAGGTCTAATCAACAGTTGAGATGAGCTCAACATAAAATACTTTGATCAATACAATAATATAATATAAAAATGGACTAAATCACCCTAGGAGAGGGAATCCCAATAAATAAAAATAAATGAAGCACATGGTGGGTCCAGGGAGTGTTAACTAACTCCCCTAAAGTGTCCCCATGGCACAATAAAAATAATATAATTTTTAAACTGCAAAATAGTGCCTCTCTAAGAAAATCGTGAGCCTCCAAAAGCTTCAGAAAATAATATAATATGCACGAAAAATAGATGTGGGCCCATCCAAGTGTTGCGCAACACTGCTAGAGAAGAAGTGGAAGACATCACCCTCATCATCAGAACTCATCCCATGCCATTTCCTTGCCTCAATAGCGCAAATCGAATTCTTTAGTAGCCATTTTAATTATTTTTTATCTACCTCGAGAAACATGACATGCCAAAAACTGCCTCCTAGGGTGCCTGCGTTATCCAACCGAGCCCACCAAGCTCTTTGGGAGGGGGTTAATATGGTACAAACAAGTGGCTGGATCCCCCATGCCTTATACAGCGCCCTCGGAGATCCAAGATAAATATCTCCCTGCTCAGACAAGCCATCCAGTATGGCAAAACTAAACAAGAAGGATAAACTGAGTCAAATCATCTCTGCAACTGCCGAAACTGAAAACAAGTTGTTTCACTGGACTCGAAGAGTCCAAATCCTCCAAATCCATCTAAGGTGTATACTCATACACTCTATGCATGATCATCTACAATATCCAAAACACCTAGATACACCTAGATAAACAAAATAATAATCTGTAAATGATCATATAATATAACCCAGGCTGGCATCAATCTGCTGCAAGTGTTCAAAGATCAAGACATGCTCTACAAATCATTCAAGTAATAATCATAACAAGTAGCAATCATTTCACTGGCGATCTATCAACCATATATATAAGGTTTACATTTATTAGCAATAACTCAATCTAGACTTCCAAGATCATACTCACTTCATAGTTGTAATCAAGTTTCTAGTGAAAGGTGAAGGCTAAAAATTCAAAAGGCTAGGGCAAAGGATGACCACCAACCCAACATTATGACACTTCAGATATGGAAAGGGAATACTCACTCTAGCATATGACTGACAAGCACCAACATAGGGGATGGCAGTGTCTCACAAATGGGTGAGTTACTTCAGAGGTGCTTATTAACCTTAACAAATGCTCACAATCCAAACCAATACAAGTGAGGCCAACAATCCTTAGATAAGACTTTAGGAACCATTTCTTTTTGGGCCTTTGATTTTTCATAGCCTTGGTCCGTGTATTTATTTCACGGATTTTCTATTATTTTAGGCTTTATGCATTCATGTATGTTGAAAAACACTACTTTTCATGAATGATCCAAGATATTCATTTCATTGTACTTCAAAGCCAATTTTCACGGATTTTCTATTATTTTAGGCTTTATGCATTCATGTATGTTGAAAAACACTACTTTTCATGAATGATCCAAGATATTCATTTCATTGTACTTCAAAGCCAATTTCATTGGCTTGCCTTGCATTTATGTATGTTTAAAAACACTACTTTTCATGAATGGGCTTTTTTCATAAGATATTCATTTCCAAATACATTGTATTGATGGCAGCGCTACTTGTTTCAAGTTTAGCCAACACAACCTAGGTAACTCGAAGCCGAAACACAAATAAACAAGGAAGCTTATCCGATCATAAAGGCTCTAGTGGGGAAAGGTCCTCCATGCCACAAGTCAAAATAGTAGGTCGGGGAAGAAACATAACTAGAAGGTAATGGAAGGGTGGAGACAATGAATAATGAAACCAACACTAGCAAGCCAAAGTGTGGTGAGAATGACTACCTCTATTCTCCCTAAGGAGGGTAAAACCAATCAGTATAAATCAAGAACTTCCAGGTCTGAGTAAGGACATCAATACATAATATCAATACATCCAAGTCCACATATTTATATGACTGCCAGATCATGACACTAAATGCTAATACATGTCACAAAGAATGAGTATAAGAGCAATGATAACCATAACACAAGATAATACAAGCCGAGTCATAAACATGTAAATAATCCATTTACCAACATCTGTCCAATGATAAAGCACTGATACAACTTTGGGCACTAATAACTGCTCTGTAAATGGCTACATCAGTCCTCAAATCTTAGTGTCCTGAGACTCGGTCATGGCATGGGATAGTACTATAGTCCATCAATCAAATCATGATCCATCATAGATGCTCATCTCAGCATCTCATATGTAGGGGAACTGGCTAAAAAGTGTACTGGAATATGCAAAATAGAATATGGTAGCCCAGTTACTATATATGTGATAACACTACCTATAATAATGGCTCAACATGCACAACAACGTTGCTAGGGGTCTTAGATTCCACATGTGAAGGGGTTAGTTGTGGCTCCCCCTAACAATATTCTAATCTTCTTAATTTTGATATTGTTGAAACCTGGTGGTCCTAATCTGTCTAATCAACACTTTGCATACACCTATGCAACCATGCACATGCACACAAGCACATGCAACCATGCACCCTGCACTCCAATGAACTAGAGTGGCTGACAATAGGTAGAGTTAGACTAGTTAACTTGAGTTGTTCTTAGATAATTAGTGTCCAAGGTCAGTAGTCTGCAGTTAATGAGATAAATTCAAGTCATCTTCAAATAATTTGGGCATTTTTGGGTCAATTCATCCTGAATACACGAGAGTGAATTTGGGAAAATTCGAGTTACCTTCATCAGGACGAGTAATTCATGGGTGATTAAGAGTCAATTAAGGTAGATTGGAGCCAACTTTGATGAATTCAAATTGGTCAAGTACTGGGAGTGTCTTTGTCAGTGTTCTAGAGTAGGTCTCAGTGGATTCAATTTATTTGGTTAAGAAGTTGAATGAGTCAGTAAGTGGTTTTTGGAAGCCCCAGTGATCAAAAGTCCTTCCTTAGTGGTCTGGAGTTCATCTCTTAGAGGCAATTCAAATGGGTCTAAAGGGATTCGAATTGTTCCAAAGTTCATTCAATCATTGATTGTTGTCTGTTGGTCAATGAAGAGGTTACTTTGTCAGTATTTGTGAATGCCAAGGGTTGGAATAGGAATTTGCACACATTTTTGAACTAGTTGCAGGTTATGGAGATCCTATGAGCAGGAGATAGTGAGTATTAGATATCCATTCTCCATTGAATTCAAATGCTTTAGTAGGACTTCGAATTAGTTATTTTGCAACTAGAAGGTCAAGAAGGAAGATATATTCTCCATTGGAATCGAATGCCCTAGTAGGCGTTCAAAGGGTCAAGAAGTGTTATAACAGGGTAAAGAGAGTAACTTCATCGTATCTTTGTCTAGTAGGAGAGGGGGACAATCCTGTGCAAAAAACTCCATTGTTGCACTTGTATTACAAGAGAGGGCGTACAATCTTGTGCAAGTAGTTCCTTAATTGGATGCGCTAGGCCTGACAGGAGAAGGGGACCAATAGCTTCAATGTTTTTGAGGAGTTATGCAATGTTCATGTCGGTCTTGAATTTATCTGAGTAGTCATGTGCCAAAAGGAAGACTGCACCAATAGCTGAGACGCCAAGAACATTTATCAAATCCTTGCCTTTCACATTTGTCCAACCATATGATACCCCATACTCATTCCAAGTATTTGTGAATTGCCCCAAAGCATTTTGGATCTTGTCTTTTTCCTTGTCAAGCCCCACAGTTCTAGCTTTGTCAAACTCGGGGCTCTTGTATCATGTTGGGGCAGTGCGGATGGCCTCTACCATTTCATGCCAATAGGGTGAGCAAAGAACATTGAATGGTACGCCACATGCATAGAGATACCGAAACACTTTTGAATCCACGTCATCCCTACCACCTTGATCAAGGAAATCTGATATTGTCTTGCCACGTGACTGCATGGGAGAGAATCCACTACCTTGGGTGGATGGGCCTCCAGTTCTTGGTGAGCATGAAAGGTCATGGTGATCCAATGATCGTTTTGTTATGTTTTGTGTTTCAAATTCTTCCTTCTTATAGATGGCTCTTTGTGTTGATACCACATGTGGGCAAACACAAACTCCTATAATTTTTCTTTCATCACATGGCATGTGCCTACATAGATGTCTTCTCACACGAGTATATGAACATGTGTATGTCTTTTTACAATGGGGGCAAACAAATTTGGTGGTTCCACCCCCTACGCCTCCTTGCCTTGTGACATATTTCCACAAGGGTGTGGTGTCCTCTTTGGTTTTCTTTCGGTTTTCCTCCTTTTCTTCCTCCTCCTACTCTCCATGGTATATGTCACTTCCCACTTCTTCATCCTCTCCCTCATTCCTCTTCCAGTTTTTGGGTTTCCTCCTTCTCTTCCTCCTCCTCCTCCTCCTCTCCATGGTATATGCCACTTCACACTTCTTCATCCTCTCCCTCATTCCTCTTCTAGTTTCCAATCACCATCATCAAAATAACAAATGGAACCAACAAAATAAACCATAAACCCATCATCATGGTTGATGGAACTAGAGATTTAACCTGTTTCCTGCAATAGAATGAGGGAGGAACTAGATATTTAACAATGTATAATACTGCATTGTAGTGTATAGTGTCTAGAATTTATATTCTAAGCATTCATCATTCATGAATCATGTTTGAATATAGAAATCAAAGTTCAAAAACTTTCAAAATTCAAACACAAAGCAAATCAACAAGAATAGAGCCTACCTCTTAGGCTCCTACTCTCCAATGGTGGTGACAAGTTCAAGTTTCAAGTTTTCAACCTTCTTCAATCTCCAATGATGGCATCCTTCTCCTCTTCTCTTCTCCTCTCCTCTCCTCTCTTCTCTTGCAAAGTGACAATGAAGTTGGAGAAGAGGGCTTTATCCCCCAAATCCCTCCTCCTTCCCTCCAAAAACCAACAGATGGACCCCATCCCCCTCCTCTGTTTCCTCTCTTCTGCGGGCATAGTGTTAGAGTGGGAGCTAAGGCAGAAGCGAATGGGAGCTATCCGAGAGCAATAAGGGAGCGATTGGGAGCAATATCGCTCCCTTATCGCTCTCGGACAAAGAAGGGAGTGCATGGATGATTAAGGGAGCACGCTCTACAAACGCTCTGGATCGGGAGCGATCCCGAAAGAACGCTTCCAGATAGTCCTCATGAAATCAATATTATGTGTGCTTCCTATATCCAATGCTCAAACATATTGGAAACGAAATCCAAAACAAAGGTTGTTGCTTCTATATATTCTACCATAACTTAAAAAAGACACTTAATGACAAAGGTCGTTGCTTTGCTTTTATATATTCTACCATAACTGATGATGTGTGATTCATTGTATTTTCTCTTTTAACTTCATGACAAAGGTCATTGCTTTTATATATTCTACCATAAAAGGAAAAAGACATGGGCATCAAACCTAGCCCTCGAAACCCTTTGCATACCTTGCCATACTTACAATACATAGCAAGAGTCAAGGCCTATATTCAAAGTCTACCTCCATACTGAACATGGCCTACCAATCCACACAATGAGCTTGTGTATCTAATAGGCACTACACGTTAAGTGCTCTTCTCAAGCAGGCCTCATTGTCAATTCAACAAATGGCTTGTACACAAATCCTAAGCCCAAAATTGCAACAATGGGGATTCTAATGCTTAAATCCGACAAGCATAATAGTCCTCGTGAAATCAATATTATATGTGATTCCTATAAAGCAATGCTCAACATATTGTAAAAGAAATCCACGACTTCTCAAGTCATTGAGGTAAAACTAATACTAAAACGTTTCATCTAATCAAGTGGAACGTGGTCCAAGGCAAGGGGCAATGGTGATTTGGGATTTAAAAGATCCAACTCTTGTGAATATTGAATTGGGATCCAAGGTGGTTGTTATCACATATATAGTAGTCAGGCTACCATATTCTATTTTTCAGATACAGTACATTTTTCAGCCAGATCTCTTACATATGAGATGCTGAGATGAGCAGTTTTGACGGACCATTATTGTATTTGTGGACTATTGTACTCTCCCATGTCAGGACTGAGTCTCAGGATTGTATTTGTATTATAGATTGATGTCCCTACTTAGACTTGGAAGTTCTTGATCTATACTCATTGGTTTTACCCTCCTTGGGGAGAATAGAGGTAGTCATTCCCACCATTGTTTTGGCTTGCTAGTGTTGGCTTCATTTTTCACTGTCTCCACCCATCCATTTCCTTCCAGTATTTAACCCGACTTACTACTTGACTTGTGGCATGGAGGACCTTTCCCCGCTAGAACCTTTGTTGGACAAGCCTTCCTATTTATTTTGTGTCTCGGCTCTGAGTTGGTGACAAAACTTGCCATTGGTGAGTTGGATGGTATGCCTAAATCATTCTGGTCGGTTTTCCCGATGTTTGGCACTATGCAGAATTCCCCCTGGTGACTTGAGATGTTGTTGGCTAAAACTGTGAGCTCATGTACTACTTTATATTGGAAATGTTTATATGCGCCCATGGAAAATGAAAATGCTAAAACTATGTTTCTTAACATATGTGAAAAAGGGCAAGAGCAATGAAATGCTAAAATATGCTAAAATACTCCTTGAAGGGTATAAGAAAAGGTCCAAAAAAGCAATGGTTAAATATATGCTATATCCAAATATTGTTGACCTTGTAAATTTGAAAATGTCTTGGATGAAAGTTGCAATTAGCCGTGCTTTTAAGCACTGGTGAAGTCCCCAAAATGACATATAGACCAAAAAGGCCATGGAAATAAATTGAGGATCCTAGTGAAACTGGATCAAACTTGCTGTAGACATGATTCCTAAGTTGAATAAGCACTCTCTAAACAACTCAACCATTTGTGAGGCACCGCCATTCCTTGTGTTGTTGTTTGTCCGACAGGTGGTTATAGTGAGTATTTCCCTGCCATATCCAAAGTGTCATGATGTGAAGTAGGAAGTCATCCTTTGCCCTAGCCATGTCAATTTCAGCCTTCACCCTTCACTAGCAAATCGACTACAGCTATGAAGTGAGTATAGTCCTATAAGTCTGGTCTGAGTAAAAATAAATAAACCCTATATATGTATTTGGTTGATACACCGCCAGTGAAATGACTGCTACTTGTTGTGATTGTTGCTTAAATGAGTTGTAGAGCATGTCTTAGCCTTATAGCACTTGCATTAGATGGATGATAGTCTGAGCTATATTATTGGTATCTGATCATTTACAGATGGTTATATTGTCTATTGGATATGGTTGATGATCAGGTAGAGACCTGAGAAGGGTATGAGTATACACCCTAGATGTATTTGGACTCTCCAAGTCTAATGAGTCGGTTTATTTTCAGTTCCGAGCACTTGCAGAGTTGATCAGGCTCATTTTACCTTTCTGATGCAGTTTTGCTTCACAGGATGATGTGTCTAAACAGGGAGATGTTTCATTTGGATCTCCTAGGGCGTTGTATGGGCATAGGGGGTGCAAGCACTTGATTGTACCATAGTACCCCCATCCCAGAGAGCCTAGTGGGCTCAGTTTGACAACCCCAGGCACTTGATTGTACCATAGTACCCCCATCCCAGAGAACCTGGTGGGATCAGTTTGACAACGTAGGCACCCTAGGAGGTTGTTTTGGCAGGTTCACGTTTCCTGAGGTAGATTAAAAAATGATTAAATGGCTAGAAATCGATCTAGGCTACCGAGGCAAGGAAAAGACATGGGATGAGTCATGATGATGAGAGTGATGTCCTCCGCACCTTCTCCAGCAGTTGCAGCACCTGATTGGGCCCACACCTATTTTTTGGGCATTTTTATATTATTTTCTGGAACTTTTGGGAGGCTCACGATTTCCTCAAGGAGGCACAAAGTCAAAGAATTAAAATAATATATTATTTTATTGTGCCATGGGGCACCCAAAGGGAGTTAGTTAACACTCCATGGACCCACCATGTGCTTCATTTATTTCTTGTTGAGTGGGGTACCCTCTTTATGGGTGATTTAGTCCACTTGGTACTCTATGGTTATATTAATCCATGTATTGTATGTTGAGCTCATCTCAACCATTGATTAGAATATTTTATCTTTTAATCTTAGCCACTCGTTTTGAAAGTGGTTAGGATTTTGGTTCTCTCATTTCTATTTAAAGGAGAGAGCTTCTCATTTGTAAAGGGTCCTTGGCTCTTGGATCTGATTAATAGAAAGACTTTTTGTAGATATTTTCTGGATCTGCTTTGCATCTGGTGTTCTTCGGTGGTGATTGGAAAATCTTTTGCTTCCTAGCATTCAAAATATTTTGTGAGATCTATACTCTTTTTTCGGGATCTTTGTCTTGTCTACAGGAGGGCGACTTCATCTTGGGCATTTTTGCAGGGGGGGGCCTCAACTCGCTTGGACTGATTTCGTTTGTGGTAGCACTTGGACAAACTTGTTGTTAAAATTGCAACATATTCCATCTTCTGGCTATTTGGCTATTTGGATAATGATGAAGGTAAAGTCATGGACATACCTCAATGCGTTGAATTGACATGGGCTTGAAGTCCATGAAAATGCATTTTGATCAATTATTAAATGGCGTCTTGAAATAGACCTTGAAATTCTTGCATGCGGCAGCCTGTTGGCCATTGGGGTGTGGATGAAGTCAACATAAGTTAAAATAAGAATTAAAGCATAAATACATTTAAGTGTTGAAGTCGGCCCCAAATAAAAATATGAACAGGTCAAACTCCAAATAATAATAATAAATTATTTTTGTCAAAAAAAATGACAGGTCAGCTCCATTGTGAATATTTCGGGTTCACATTGGATATAAATACAAAAGCGAAAAGCATTAACAAAGCAGAGATCACAATGTGGTGTTACAGAGCAGCAGCAGGTGCAAGACTGTAGCAGTCTGTTACTCACGAAGGTATATAATTTGGCACCAGTTTGTGAATGGGTTAGGTGGGACAGTATCTGTGTGATGCAAGTTTAAGTACAGACAACGTTGTATATAACTGTTGTAAGTGTTGGAGCAGCAAATTGAGGGCAGACCCAGATTGTTTGTCTTGTAAATTTTAGTCTGCAGATCACGGTTTTGAAGATTAGTGTCTGTACACACATTGAAGGGTTGAGGTTGGGCCAACCTGAAAGTACAAAGTTCAATTAGTTTTGAAGGATGATAATAAACTTCATTGAAGCATCTAAGCATTTGGGAGGTAGGGTGGAGCAAAGGAACATCAAACACTCTTGCGTTGCAGCCTAACCTATTAATCTCAGTTGGTGCAGAAAGTCTAGTAGAGGTTGAAGCACAGTCCTTGAATTGAAACTTATCATAAATAAATATATTCTGACTGGAAGATTTTTATCAATTCATTCTTATATCAGTTGTTGTATATTTTTGAGTTATTTGCTGAAAAGTATCAATTATGTATGTCAGATCTGTGTAAAAATTAACAAAAGACAAACACTGATTCTCCCCCCGCCCACTCTCAGTGTTGTGAGTGTTTTTCAACAAGTTCCCCTCAAGAAATATTTCTAAGGAAACAAAAAAAAGATGCTTGGATCACACCCCTAGAGAAGGGAAGATAAGGATCATAGAGATTATCTCTTTCCAATCCAAGTTCAACATCCAAGGAATAAACACCATTCATGATCTGTCACTATGGCATGAAGAAGACATTTAATGAATTGGTTGGGCGACACTCTTCCCACCGACCCAAATTGCCCCTTTTCTTCCAATCTTGCACTCATTTAAGAGGTTGCACTCCAGTGGACAACAAATCCATACTGCAAAGGATGAGCTCTAAATGGTTTTGAATACAAAGTCAAGCTAGAATTTCAAAGCTTCCTCTTACCCCTTTTCAAAATAATGGAAACACATTTAGAACGACAATGTATTGTCTAAAATCATTACAATTTGCAACATTATGGCTCATAATAGACTATTAACTGCTAAGAACCTAGGATCATCTCTGCAAATTTGCAGCAAAGTCAAAAAGACAAATATTCTTTGAATGCCCTCTCATAATAGACTATTAACTGCTAAGAACCTAGGGTCATCTCTGCAAATTTGCAGCAAAGTCAAAAAGACAAATATTCTTTGAATGCCCCTATAAAATAGAGGGTTGGAAGTTTTCTTTTGAAGAAATTTAATACTAACTTATCCATCTTCTTTCTTGGAAAGATAAGTTACTAATTAACAAAAAAATTACAAGGGGACCTTCTTGAACAAACTAATTCCCAAAAGGCTAGCAAAAATTCGTTGTTGGAAGGTATGGCTTGCTACAAACAAGTCCATACTCCAACATGTAGAAAATTCTGGGTTTTACTGCTTGCTGGTTTAAATGAACATTTTTGTGTTTTTCACTTTCAGTCGGTTTTGCATTGACTGAAAGTTACTTAAGAAAAATATACTGAACAATTTTAAACACACAGTAAAACACTAACAGGCTGGAAAATACATTTGGACAGTCACAACATAAATTTGACTCAAAGATTTTTGGCCAAATAAACCCTGGAAAAACCCCCACGGGGAAAACCAGCTAGAGAGAGGAGAGAGATTTTATTATTTTCTTCAACAAAAATCAGACATTAAATTTACAGTCAAAAATTCCAACTTATCTCAACCCAGATTTTTGACCAGCAATAGACTGTCTCGATTTCTGTGCATGAACAGCACCTCGATTTCTGAGCCAACCGTACAGTAATAAATGCAGGCCGTACACTCCAAACTGACCTCGATTTCTGTGCAAAAATCGTACAGCATTTAATGCAGGGCCGTACCCTCGATTTCTGTGCTGTCCGTACCCTCAATTTCTGTGCAAATTTAATGATGTCCGTACAGCAATAAATGCAGGCCGTACAGACTTAATCTCCTCGATTTCTGTGCAAGAAAATAAATGCAAAATCGTACAGCATTAATGGCAGCCGTACTCCTCGATTTCCGTGCACATAAATGCAGCCGTACGACATTAAATGGGCCGTACTCTCCTCTCGATTTCTGTGCCTGAGTTAATGCTCCTGTACTCCTCGATTTCTATGCATAAATTTTCTCTCTGAAATGAACAAAACCCTTCTCGTCCTCCTTCTCTCTCAGCGCTTCTCTCTTCTCCTGAAAAGTGAAAAGTGAATGTCTCTTTGCCTCCCTCATGCTTTTTGTTTAACCCTAAGTGGGCATCTTAATCCAACGGTGGAAAAAGATCCAATCCAATGGATGAGATTCAGTGAGAGTAAAAATCCCTTTTTATTTAATTCACATAAATAAAATTACTCAACCACTTAAATTTATCAAAAAGTGACTTTATGTTTCTAAAGTCTCATTAAATGACATTTAATGTGAGGGTCACCTTTTTCCCTCTTCTAAGTGACTTAGGCAAAATAAAAGTCACATAGGGAACATCTGCCTAGGTACAAAAACTAACACAACAAGAGAGCGCCACACCCATCTTCCGGTCTCCTACTCGGAGCAATGAGGGTGAGAGGAGTGTAAAGTCATTACACGTTACTTTTGGAGCAAGAAGAAAGAGATTGGCTCAAAGACATTCCGATGGGGTATGTATCCCAACTAAAATTAACTCTAGAAATTGTAACGTCCCCAACCCTCCGACCGGCGAAGAGGACGCCACCATACCATTATCTATCCGAGCAACTAGCTCCATGAACATACACACATAAAAACTAGAATGCTTTGAAGTAAAACATGCATACATTGTTACCATACAGCAGAAGCAAAACCATACATTCAAGCATTTAGTATGTTCATCATTTTCATTAAACAACAAAATACAATTTGCAGAGATGAGATAGTCAAGAATACTTATCTTATGAATAACTTGTCCCGCAATCAGCTACGTCGCTGCAACGTTCCACCCAACCATAGGCTAGTGTGCTCCTTAATCTCTCAGCAACACTGCCACCCCTAAGTTGGGCATGAGTCCCAAAGGAATAAGGAACTAAGCAGGCTCACACATAGCCACATATACACAAATCAACCAAGCCAACACAGTTGGGTTTATCAAGCCATCACAGAGCTGGGAAAAGCTAAATGCTAAGCTGGTGAACTCATTTAAGAGCTAAGGACACCTACACTAGAACTAGCCTGGCTTCTAGGACACCCACACACAACCAACACAAGGAATCAGTCCCTTCTCTGCTACACAGTCCCTCAGGCCCTGACTTCCCTTCCAGTGCTATTTAGGGGTTGTGGAGAAGAAAGCCAGCCCTCTAGCTCTGTCTATGTGGCTCCCAAACACCCTAGGTTTATCAAGCATACCAAGCCTTCATTCCCACTCCAACACCGTCCAAAGACCAACCACACTGAAGAAACGGGAAATACACAGCCCAAAATTGGAAATTCGATTCCTGGGTCGTTCTTGGCCCTATCGTGGCCAAAACGACTCAGTAAGAATCCACAGCAACCAAAATCGTAATTTAACCCACAGCAAACCAAAATCGTGGGGCAACCAACGACAATCGATCTCACCACTGAAGAAACGAGAAATACACAGCCCGAAATCGAAAAAGGAGATCAGACTCTCAGCCTGGACAAGGGGGTGTATACACAGAATCACAAATCCGGTATGGAAAATGCACACCCACCGCCCAGAACATGAATGGCTTTTTCACAGGAAAATCGTGAATGCCAAAAAAACGGCTCTCCCAGCTCTCTGCATGAGAAAATTGCCAAAACCTATGCATGAGGAGAGAAGAAAACGACCGACTCTGCGTGAGGATGGGCAAGCATGGAAGAATGCCCCACGTGAGGGTGAAGGAGTCTGCTGGTGGAGTGTGCGTGTGGGCAAGGACTGACAGTCCTACCACACACCACTGCCCAACAATAACTGCCCAACTAACAACAGAGATTTTTAATATGGTGGTTGATTGAGTGAGACAGGGATAGGTGAGTAAGACAAAAAGGTGGGTGACAGCTAAAGGGTTTAACAGCTGACACTTGGCTTTTCCCCATAGGCCCAAAGTTCAATAATTCCCCCTCCTTATCCTTAGGAAAATCATGCCCTTTTCATCATGGTTGCATTGACATAGCTAGTTAGGGTTTATTTTAATTAAAGTGCATATTTACATGATGCCAAAACTATAATGTGTCGGATATCACAATATACCATCGACGACAATTTTAATCGCCAGAACATTAAACACTAGATCGATGGTGGGGCTTTTGCCTTTAGCTCCACACCACGATTGATTACAATATATATACATCATATACATTTAATGCAAAGGGGGTCAAAACCGGGGCGTTACAGAAATCCAATCAAATACCAAATTGGCAGATCGAACTAAAAGAAGAAGAATGTATAGAATAACAACTCCTCGGTGAAAATTTATTCTTTCGTTGTAAAGGGAAATCTAGGGTTGGAAAGCACAAGGGAATTGTCTTTGATCATGAAAGAAATCGAAGAAACAAGTTAAGAAAACAACAAACAAATAAGGAGAGGCATTAGCACTCTTCCAAGGGAAGAAAATTCTTGATCCAAGATGCATAAGGAATACTATTGTCGTAGGTGACTCAACTATCATCATCAACTACAAACAAGTCCATATCCCAACAAGAGAGCGCCACACCCATCTTCCGATCTCCTACTTGGAGGAATGAGGGCGAGAGGAGTGTAAAGTCATTACACGTTACTTTTGGAGCAAGAAGAAAGAGATTGGCTCAAAGACATTCCCATGGGGTATGTATCCCAACTAAAATTAACTCTACAAATCCAATCAAATACCAAATTGGTAGATCCAACTGAAAGAAGAAGAATGTAAAGAATAACAACTCCCTAGTGAAAATTTATTCTTTTCTTTGAAAAGACGTTGTAAAGGGAAATCTAGGGTTGGCAAGCAAAAGCGAAATTGTCTTTGATTATATAAGAAATCGAGAAACAGGTTAAGAAAACAACAAACAAATAAGGAGAGGCATTAGCACTCTTCCAGGGGAAGAAAATTCTTGATCCAAGATGCATAAGGAATACTGTTGTCCTAGGTGACTCAACTATCATCATCAACTACCATCATCAGACTTGTGAACAATCATTCATAATCAAAGTCATCACCAAATGGCAAAAAATTGTCAAAGGCAATACTCAAAATACAATGGGAGGAAAGTTGATATGAAACTATTAAGTATTACCATTACAATCAATCACATAATCAAAATTGTCACCGAAACAAGCTTACCAAGGCAATACTCAAAAAGCGCCATCAAATGGTAAACTCTCAAAATACAAAGAGAAGCAACTTGTTATGAAATTGTTGAGTATTACCATGCTCTCAAAGAGCTCGAGGAAAGTCGATATGAAACTATTGAGTATTACCATGCTTTGAGAGAGCTCAATTAACCTAGTGATTGATTAGCCAAGGAATTCTAAGGGTTAAAAAAGGGCTTATTTCCTCCCCATTCCATAGTTTTTAAGTATGATCAATTTAACATTTGCACGTCCATCACATTTCAAACATGGTAAGGGTCGATCGCATAACGAAGCAAATCCAATGAGCATCATAAGTCATATACCTTCACACACTCCTGAGTTAATGAGGAGCAAGCATAATCTATTGAAAATGGGTTTGAAGTTAATGCAAGTGGGTTAATGACGAGCAAGCATAATCTATTGAAAATGGGTTTGAAGTTAATGCAAGTGGGATTGCACCTTGGTAGATAGGTGTGGAAATTTCCTTGATGCTCCATAAATCTTGTTTATTGGGGTGGTATAGGTGATATGTTTGGTTGGGAATGGAATTTCCCTTCTCTTAACATCCCTCTGTAGATAGGTGAGAAAATTTCTTTAATGCTCATGAATCTTGTTTATTGGGTTGGTATAGGTGATATCTTTGGTTGGGAATGGAATTCCCTTCTCATAACACTCATACATCTTGTTGGAGACATTACCTATAGCCACAAGTGCAACTTGTTCCACATATACATCTCGACCTAGACATTAACTATAGCTTTGTGAAAGAATTTATGTGTTTCTTGACTTTGACTTTGTGTAAAATTCATGCCATCAAATGCTTTCTCTACATTGGAAATTCTATGTTTTCTATCATATATTTCTTACATAGACTTTGACTTTGTGTAAAACTCCTATCATAAAATCCTATCATATATTTCTTACATAGACTTTGACTTTGTGTAAAACTCCTATCATAAAATGCTTTTTCCTACCAGGAAAAACATATGAAACACTAAATATAAGAAAGTAAACTAATAGAAATGAGAAAGGAGATTCCAATATATAGAGTCAAGAGATGACTAACAGATGCTAAACATGTTAGATATAATGCAGATTATGTATTTGTGATGTTTTCTATATCTAGATATTTTGTTTGAACAACTCCTATGTTGTAGGATCTTATCCACCTTTATTGGATCTAGTTTAGCTCATGATTTTCCTATATATGTAACTTTCATTTGTTAATACAATTGAGTTGAGTGTTTTTCCTCCTGTCTATCTGAGCGAGCCTTTGTGCCCTGCTCGTTTCCTCCTTGGTTTCTCTAATTTGGTATCAAAGCTAGGTTGAGGATTACTCCCGTGAGGGAGTGCTCAAGACTATGTGAGAGAGTAACATTGTTGTGTTTGCTATTTGATTGTGGATCTGCCTAGGATTGAATACTGTGGATCTGCCCAGGATTTAAGACTATTGTCGTCGGTGTTTTTCTACGTCATCGATTTCAAGAGGTAAATGGCTAAAAAACATGAGTGAATTCTTGTTGTCCTGGTGTTTGCTTTCCCGGTCAGTAAAATTGATGAGGTTGCCCAGCATAATTCCCTAATGAATGATGGGTTTTTACATTATAAATAAAGAGTGAGAGAGGAACCGTTAGTGCAGTCTAAAGAAAGAGCCGCGACTTGCATCGTTGCCTACAAGTGCAGCCTAAGAGAGAGTTGAGGCAGTCGGTCTTCCTGGAGTGAGGTCGTTGTCTATTGTGATCTCTTGTCATCTGTTGTGAGCTGTGAGGTCGCGTGAATCTAATCTACGTTGTGGTCTGGCGATCCAATTGGTGTTGCAGAGGTTTGAAGAGTCTCATATTGATGAACATTCTAGCTGGAGCGTAGTCATGAACACCATTGGAAAGGACTCTCAGATCGGGCCGTGATTTATTCTCGCAAGTGATTGTCAATTCATGAGATAGAGTTTACTGGGTGCATCTATCCAAATCGTCCGTCTTACCATCGTGCATACTATTCAATGTGGATTTACGTTTCTGTGGTAACAAAGTTTCTGTGAGTGATGTGGATGTTCAAAAGTTACTGATTTGGCACTGAAGTGCAACAGATTGAGGCATCTAAATCTCTGTGGATGTTGTCGAGCTGCGTCTGACAAGGCTTTGCCGACTCTAGCACAAAATTGCAGCAGCTTGCAATCTTTGAATTTGGTTTGGTGCAAGAGTGTAACTAATGTGGGCGTGACAGGTTTAGCACAATGGTGCCCTGAAATGAGGGCAGTGTATTTGTGTGGTTATAGATATTTATTTGAAGGCTTGAGTAGTACTGTGGATTCCCTTAATGGTATGTAAAAGATTATCTTTGTCTTGGTTAACAATGAAATGATTAAATGTAATGGGTTTGACATGTTTATTGTACCTGAGTTGTTGTAACATGTACATGTTCAGTTGTACCCGACACCCCAGAAGAATTATTTTGGTCCAAGTTGTAAAGCTTAGCCATTGACAAGCTGATTTCCGTGGTTTGTTATAAGACCTGTTCAGATGTCCAGGCATACACGTTGTGGTGCGTAACCGCACTGTGTTTTCCCTCTTATACATGGATTGGATGTAGATCAAGCTCTAGCTTGATGTGAAGGGAAAATTGAAATGAAACATTCTCACGATATGAAGGACCAGTTATGTTTAACATTGACGAACCATGTAGCTGAAAATGATTCCTAGAGAACTGGCGGGTACAACGGCTGAGGACCCATGTACTCCGATAGATGGTTTTCTTTTTATATGGACGTCAACAGAAAGGTACTGAAGAAGTTCAACGTGATGAAAGCCTCATGAAGATCAAGACTACTCTGCAAATAAATTCGAGATAAACATTAAGGGAGGATGTTAGAGTTAATGTTTATCTTGTTGTGAGTTGTTGATAGATGAGAGATTCTATCCTAGGTTGGTGTAAAGGAGGATCTTAGAGTTAATGTTTATCTTGTTGTGAGTTGTTGATAAATGAGAGATTCTATCCTAGGTTGGTGTATGGTTGAGATATTATCTCAACCTCTATCAGCTATGTTTAGTCATCTCTCAACTATATATTGGAGTCTCCATGTATTGTAAAAGATAGTTTAATATAATATATTTTAGTTTGTGTGTTATAATGTCTCCTTTCTCATTTTTAACACGCACAAACTAAATTATATTATATTAAACTATCTTTTACAATACATTTTTAACACAAACTAAATTATATTATATTAAACTATCTTTTACAGTCCATGGAGACTCCAATATATAGAGTCGAGAGATGACTAACAAATGCTAAACATAGCTGATAAAGGTTGAGAGTCGGCCAGTGTTGCCAACATCGCCGATAAATCGGCCGAAATCCGAAAAATCGCGATTTTTTTAATGTCCCGATTTTTCTTCAAAAAATTGCCAGGAAAAATCAAACCGCTTTTTTCCGATTTTTTGCCGAGATTTTGCCGATTTCTCGGCCCGAGAAATCGCGAGTCGACCGAAAAAATCGGCCAGCGGCGGACAGGGGCGAAAAAGTGGGTTTTAAAGTGTGTTTTTTTCTTTTTTTTTTTCATTTTGAGTCCGACAGTGGAGTAGGAGGTCAAC
>LPNX010593154.1:872678-917135 GCA_001517045.1 Pseudotsuga menziesii | reverse complement strand
GAAAGATATTAAACACTAAAATAACAGGCCTTGGATACATCACCCTTGGAAAAGAATAAAAATAATGATAATACTATTAGTGATATACTAGTTCACACTGGTAGGTACAATGAAAATTCATATTACATCTTTCTTTCGAAAAATCTATGCCACGAGCATAGATTTAATCTTCTGGCTTAGTATCTATATACATAGCCATTGGCTGCTTTAAATTATTGTTTGAAAGTCTCATAACTGTTTACTTATGGTCCAATAAAACTCTACATTAAATATTGATTCATCCTCTACCAACAGTAAGATTTACTCTTTGTTTCACTTCCACTTCGGATTAAGTGTATATAGAAAAGGACAAATTTATCAAAGTAAGAGCAACAACACGGTGTATAACGCTTCAACAAGCAGCATTACCATGGTTTTCTACGAATCTATATTAATAGACTTTGGCACCTCCTAAATAAACTTTGAAGCCTAACAATTAATAACTTCTGCCTTACTAGGCGGCCTAAAGCTAATAAAGTAGTTTCTCATGGTTTCTCTATCATGCAATTCCTATGTTCATAGTCCATTACTACTTTAAACACATGCTTTCAATTGTTTTTTAAACATCTTCCTATCTTAAGGCCAAAAGCTAATAAAGTAGTTTCTCATGGTTTCTCTATCATGCAATTCCTATGTTCATAATCCATTACTACTTTAAAGTTTAAACACATGCTTTCAATTGTTTTTTAAACATCTTCCTATCTTTACACATTTCTATGGTATGAAATTCACATTTCTATGTTATGATACTCTTTTAAAAACTCTCTGAAGTTGCATGAGACAACAGACTCGTCACATAAGAATCACAAAGAAATAGTCTGATCTTTCCAAAAACCCTCAGAGACGACAGATACACACATTTATATTAAAATTTAAAAACCCTACAAGAGACGACAGACGCACACACACATTTATATTAAAAACCCTACAAGAGATGAAGCACATACTAAATAAAACATGTTCACGGCAGATATGTAGTACAAATCATATCTCAAAGAAACATAGATTGACAAGATGAAAACATTCTTGAAAAAGTAGGTGTAGTGAAAAAAGGTGATATACAAATAAGAAGATTGAAAGATGATGCCTCAGTTCCATTGATGCCTAAATAGAATATTTGGTTCCATTGAGAAATCAAAAAGACATAACTGAAAGCATACATTTAAGATGTCGTGTATAGACAAACCTGTTTAAGCTAAACTAATATTATCTGATTAAGAAATCAAACAAAGAAACAAGCTATAAAAGTAAAACTAGTAAGGATATCAAGTCCTCAGCTCTCATAGTTTAGCATTCATCGGTGGTGGCATCAAAGGAAGTGCCTTCATTCTAAGCCCCAGCATTAAATGTGCCTTCAATGTAAGCCCTAGCATTAATTTAACATGTATACCCAAAGTTAATTTAATTTAAATTTCGTGTTCAGAAGTCATCATCAAATCCTCAGCTCTCATGGCTTAGCCTTTATCGGTGGCATCAAAATAAGTGCCTTCATTGTAAGGCTGATTAGATTATCAGGTCTCCAGCTCTCATAGCTTATAGCCTTCATTGTTGGCTGGAAGCAAAAGCCTTCAACGTAATGCACAACATTAATTTAATAAATCTAATATTTAACAATAATGTGCACGAGTGACCAAACTCTGAGTTCGGAAAAGAGAGAAGGCACGCCCTAAAGGTTGTAACTATGACTGTGTGATAGAAACCGGCAAAAGAATAGAAGGGATGAGAAGCCACAAAGTGGCTATCTCTGCTCAAGTATAATTAGGCCGAAGGCCTTCTTTCTCCGAGGTCGGGTTTGAAAAACCCTGTACCTCTTTTCGCCGTCCATTGATCAAATAAAAATGTGACACGTATGCTGGATTGGAGCTGGAAGGGTACAGCTGAAAGGCAGTGGTTTGAGCTACATTCATCAAAGCCCCATTACGTTATCCGAAATTTGTATAGGATCCTGTACAATCTACTGTTTAGTAGGGTGTGGGAAATGGGGAGTCCGTGGAAAACAGACTTCTTTAGTTGTGGTTTTTAGAAAGGGGTTGTACATACTGCACAAGCGTGTGGTGGGACGATGCTTGGACTATAAAAAGGCTTGGGCAAGGTTCCATACCTTTAGTTAGAACCCGTGGGCCGTGACGAGAGAGCACACGTAGACACTGTTAGAACTTAGAAGGACAAAGGCAGAGAAACAGAAAAGAAGAGACGCAGGCAGAGAAACGGAAAAGAAGAGCCATCCCAAGCAAAGAAGAATCCTGGAAAAAGAAAGAGCAGTTAACAGTAGAAAGCCTAGCCAGCGGAGAAGATTTCAATCCTCTCCAACAGGGAAGACTCTCGTTCTAACCCAACAAGCAAAGCAAAGAAGATATTCTGTTCTGTGCACTAGCAGACCTTTCAGAAGTAGAATGTCCAATGTGTGAAATGCTTTGAAGGAGGTATTTAATATTTATTTAAAATCTTGAAATTTAGAAGCTTAAATTTTTATAAAATTTTCACTTCGTGTGAAGAGTTTAATTTTTCGATAAAGAATCTAAAAGTATGCAAATTTTGAAGTTATTTTGATATTAGGGAATAAAATGAAATCTTTCCTATATAAGTTCAAATTCGACTGGAAAATGCAAGAAAGAGTAGATATTTTACTAAAAGATAAAGTATGCTATTAATATACATATCAATAAAATTAAATTTTGATCTGTCTAGTGTTAAGTTATCAAATTATCAAACTAACTTAAAAGCTTAAATACATTTCCTCACACACAAAGGTTCTACACCTACAGAGGTACAAGTTAAGTTATCAAATTATCAAACTAACTTAAAAGCTTAAATACATTTCCTCACACACAAAGGTTCTACACCTACAGAGGTACAAAATTTTGAAGTTATTTTGATAGTAGGGAATAAAATGAAATCTTTCCTACTTAAGTTCAAAGCTTAAATACATTTCCTCACAAACAAAGGTTCTAAACCTTACACCTAAACAAAGGTTCTAAACCTTACACCTATAGAGGTACAAAATTTTGAAGTTATTATACCTGCCTCAGCAGATATATAGTAATCAGTTGCCCTTTGAAGCTGACCAAAAATTTAAAATCTGTTTTCTAGAGTTTAGCTTTAGAGTTTGCCAAAAAATATTTTAAATTTTAATAAAAATATTTGCCTTTGCTATTTTGTCAATTTTTAATTGGCCAATCAGGAATGATGTCAGCTTTAGAGTTTGGTATCTGGTTTTCACTTGACACATGGCTACTATGACATCAACACTTATTTTATTATTATGTTATTTATAATTCAAAGACTGACTTTATTCCGGAACCAAAATTTGACTTGCAGAGGTTCGAGACCAAGCGCTGCCAATATCTCTTTGCCGAAAGAATTCTTTCTAGAAAGGTTTAATAGCGTTACTGCTATGCCCACTTCAGTCAAACCTGGTTTCAATTTCATCAATCAAACATCCACTGCCCAAGGTTTCACTGCTGAAAAAGATCACACGCTGACGGATAATCCCGTCTTATGAGTATTTCAAGCTCCGAGTCGATCTGTAGGTTTCCCTACCGAAAACTTGATGCCATGGCCGGGCCAAGTATCTGACAAGTCCGTGTCAGATGCATTCTCAGACTTTTCAAGCGATGTTTCTGATTATAATTCTATAATGGCGAATCCATCCATGTACAGACCGGGACCCTGCCTTTCTTCTCTGTTGTACTCCGAAAGATCTCTAGACCAGGATTTGCTGGCCAACGCAGGCACTAATTGCATGAATGGAACTGCTCAATACTGGGATAATACTGAGAATAATAATAATAATATGAGGACGAGTAGCAGGAGCAGCTGCTGCAATAGCAGCACCGCCAATCTTGAGGTCAATAATGGCGCCGCCTTCGGCCATTTTTGGGGATTCGGTGAGCGATTAGATGCATCTGACATCACCTCCGAAAATGAGCGAAATGCTCCGCTATTTTTGGAGAAAGCAGAGACCGAATACGTTGCTAAGTGGTCTGAAATGCTGCCTCCGTTTTCAAGCCACACGCAAGAGGAGACATTGCCAATGTATATTACAACAGACTCCAAGTCTCAAGATCTAGTCTCTACTAGTAACATAAATAACCATAACCAAGCTGCTCTCAATTCTGCCGTTTTCCCAATATCATGGCAACAGCTTCAGAACACTGAGTATCCGGTACTCGGTGACAGGGCCACAATGCTCAGTACTCCGTTGTCTGATCCCGATTTCCACCGAATTGCTGCAGTGCTGGACCAAATTTAGCACAACTTTGAGTTCATCTTGAGAATGCCAGGTTTAGTTAGTCGTTACTAATTTGTCATGGGTTTACAATATATTCCACAGATTGATTCTGAAATTCACACAAACTCGCAGCCGTGGTGGACTCAGATGTAATAAAATTACAGTTGTGATCATGTCCAGTGTCCAGGTTAGAGCTGATTTAATTTTTAATCTGTTGATCTGTAAATAGGTGAGAGATACCAAAACGCAGACTGAAAAGAAAACCAACAAGTATTATATATATATAATACTTGCGGTCATGAAGCTAGTCGGCAACCCAGATCAGTGAGAAAATAGTGAGAAAATAATACGCGTGCATGCATTGTTCATATTGGGCTCAAATATTGTTTCAGAGAGATTGATTCTTCTTGATTTCTGTGTGCAGTAGAAGCATAATTGTGTGTCAATTTCCAATAATGTTGTGAATTAATAAAGCTGCTGCAACCATTCGCAGAATTCTATATGGCTGGAGAATACTGTGTTGTTTTTTCCCTTGTTTCCTTATCTTGGCTTCAGGCCAATTTCTGAATATATATTATTTTATGCAACCATCCATGTGTATACTGTTTTTTTTCTCTTAATTTTTAAACTCGGGCATTCGAACGTATCTAACATTAATTTTGTTTCGCTAAGAAACACAGTAAAATACTGAATAGAGAAGCAGAAACGACGAGGGCTTTTGTGTTTTAATTAAAATTAAAGCATCTGTTTAATTAATTAACGTGCATGGATTACATATTGTGCATGTTAAATTAATTTATTTACCAGGTCACTCTCTGGATTTTAGATACGTTAAATTATGGTTTCCTCTCTCCACATTATGAGCGGTCTGCCATAAAAATTCGATATCATGGTTACAAGAGACGCAAGGCATTGCATGTTATGTCATAAAGAAAATTTCGATCCGAGTAATAATAAGGTCCCTAACAGAATGACCCCACAAATTCCCCGTTATATTCATAATCAACATATGGATTGAACGTTGTCGTCACCATAGTAGGCATTGATGATCACCATAGTAGGCATTGATGATGGGTTTTGTAATGCGAGCTTTTAAGTATATCGCTGGCAAGATCAGTAAAATTTCGCAACATAAAAGTATTTCAATAATAGTAAGTAGATAAGAAAGTACAAAAGTTATATCACATCCCCTAAGATATTGAGCATCTTTTCAATAGCATGCAACCGTAGAAGTTTGAACCGTGCCAAAATTTTATATATATGGGGATGGGTTCAGGGATCAAATTTGAAGGGCAGGGTCCCATTTCACTTTGAAGGGCGGTGAGATATTGAACCCTTCATAGTTGACATGTAAAAATAAATCCTTCTTTTCATTTGAAAATGTAAAAGTACATCAAAATTTCAGTGCCTTTAAACACCAGACAGAGTTCAAAGAGTTCTCTGACTGGAAGCACTGTGGTAACACCAAGTGGGGTAACCTCTTATCAAGGCCTGGTCTATGCAAGTAGTTTCAGAAAGGTACATAACATTACAAGAAGAAGGTACATAAGATTTTATGCAATGGACCTATCTTAAATTTGCGAAAACCTAACTTCCACGTTGGAAGTTAATGAGTGAAATGTTTAGGGTGTTGTTGCTGAGCCAGCAGTGAACTGCTACGTGCTTAAGCCCAGAGCATTGAATTGCTGGCTCGTTGATATTCATGAACTGCTTTCATGCAAGTTGCAACATACAACATCTTGACCGCTTTCATCTTATAATACCTCAAATCAGAAAATCAGAATTGGAATGAACAAATTGAACAATAGCAAGGACAACACGTCTTCTGCTATTAAGATGCCCTGAATTAAAAAACCCTCACATAACCCAAAACTTTGAAAAAATCTTAAACTAACATCTTATAACACCTAAAATCAGAAAATCAGAATTGGAATAAAGGAAAACCCTCACATAACCCAAAACTTTGAAAAAACCTTAAACTAACATCTCATAATAACTCAAATCAGAATTCGAAGACAACACCTCTGAGTCTTCTGCCATTAAGATGCCCTGAATTAAAAAAACCCTCACATAACCCAAAACCATACCGCTAAAGGTTTTTTGACTTCACAAAATTCCAGCGAAAACAAAGCTTTGGAGGTCCCTTTTGGTAAACCAGATACTATGCCTGACCTGCTGAAGGGCTCAAGTTTGAAACTCGGTCTCCCATATGCTTTTATGTTCAAACTTACTATCATTATAATAAGTGCACAATCCTCCCATGGTGACAAGGGATCACTGCTGCAGACTAAAAAATTTGGCTAGGGCTTCAGACTAGGGCTGCAGAATAAGGCTAGGGCTCCAGAGAAAATCACTACAGACTTTATAGTAATTGCAGGATAAAAACTACTGACATTGTACCAGAGAAAATCACTCGTCTCTTACAATGGCTGAAGAAGAGAGCAATTTATCTCTCAGAAAATCTTTAAGCCATTTAGTATCAGCTGCTTATTTTATATCGGAAGAAGACCAATGCATCGTGTACATTCATGAGCTATATTGTTAATCGGCATCAGTGACAACTAGTACAAATCTGAAGCTCGAGACGAGTTTCTTGGACAATAATTATTACATGAGATGATGAGAATACGAGGAAAACTTCAAGGTTGCCATAATGGAAGCCGTGCATGGGCAGGCCCCAGAATTCGAGACAAGTTCAAAGAACAGTAATTGATCGCTTGCATAAAATAATACAGGGAAATTAGGGCGGCCTGCCATCACATTAAAGTTAATTAAAGTCAAGCTATCGCTTACATAAATAATTGACAGAAAGTTGTCTGGTCGGCCTTGACATTAACGAGAACATTGAATGAATTCATGAATGCACTTCACGTTTGGCATGTGAGACTGGAAAGACGAAGCTACCAAGTAACTGCAGAACCGTTTCTACGTCATTGGTCTGCGAAATAATCACATTCCCCACGCATAGGAAACTTACAGAGAGACGCCACTGAACTAACAGTGAACGTCAATTTTATGTACAGATTTTTCAATGTACTTTCATTTTCAACAAACCATCTAGTCTGGATGGCTGATCAGATTCAGCATTGAGGGTGATAAGACTCCCAAAGGAGCTCTCTGCTCTTTCTAATCTTGTCTACATTTGATGATGAAATCTTTTACTTTTGACAATGTTGAATTGAAAAATGGTAACTTTGCAGTTTAAGATAGATGGTTTTTTTTTTAATAGGAGGAACTGAATAGTAAAATTGCAACCATCACATTAATAACAGAGATGGATCAAGAAAAAGACCTCAAATTTATAACAAAGATGGATCAGAAAAGAGACCTGAGATCCTTTTTAAAGTATCATAATCACTATTCATTTATATCAATTTGACTTACTTCTTCATTTAGTATATGAATTTGACTTAATTCTTCATTTATACTCATTCTATAATTCATGGCAGTAGCTTAAATCTGAGGTCAAATGGTGTCTTTCCAATGGCTAAGACAGTAGGTTAAATGTTGTGTTTTCAATCTCCAAGATATGTATTTTGAATTTTATTAATCTATATTTCTAACAAATTTATAATTGAGGTAGATTCAAAGTGTTAAATTGGATTTCTAATTACTTATGTATTAGAATGACAGGTTGATATTGACTCAAACATGGAAACCTATAATACATAAACTAAGCAAAAATAATAAGCACTTGATGAATATCAAATAAAATATTTTGCCTTAATTCACTATTTATAGAATGAACATAGCATAGCATTCTAGTGAGATATCCTTTCTCCTGATAATACATAAACTAAGCAAAAATAATAAGCATTTGATGAATATCAAATAAAATATTTTGCCTTAATTCACTATTTATAGAATGAACATAGCATCACATTCTAGTAAGATATCCTTTCTCCTGAAGATGGACTCTGGACTCAGCTATAGAATCCAAAATATACCTAGAGATCGACATTACAGACAAACACAGGTTCTTCGCTGGATATCTTCATATCTTGGGTTCTCCTAAAGATGGACTCTGGACTCAGCTAGACTCAGAATGGGATGCAGCGCTAACCTAATTTCGCTGGATCTGGCGGCGGGTTGCCTTCGTGCTGCCAACAGAGGCACTTATGCAATTGTTCTAAGCACAAAGAATATTATAGAAAATTGGTATTTCGGAAACTATGAACCGATGTTGGTTTCCAATATTTTGTTCAGAATGGGCTGCGGGGCTGTGCTTCTGTCGAACAAAAGAAGCGATCGCCATCGTGCTAAATATAGATTGCTTCATGTCGTTAGAACGCACAGAGCAGGCGTGAGCGACATGGCCTATCATGCTGCTTTTCAAGAAGAGGATCCGACTGGAACAGTCGGGGTAAATCTCAGCAAACACATTATGGAAATTGCTGCGGAGGCTCTCAAGGCAAACATGCGACAATTGGGTCCTCTGGTTCTTCCCTACTATGAACAGATTCTTTATCTTGCCAGCAAGTTCTTGGTCAGAAAGATCTTCGTGAAGGGTAAAGCGAAAGAATATGTGCCCGATTTTAAGCGAGCGTTTAATCATATGTGCATCCATTCCGGTGGCAAAGCAGTGATTCGTGCAGTGGAGAAAGGACTGAATCTGCCTCCTGAGACCGTAGAACGATCAAAAATGACTCTGTACAGATTTGGAAATACTTCTTCTTCGTCCACATGGTATCAATTCCATTATTCGTGGTCCAAAGGTCGTATGAAAAAAGGGCAGAAGATCTGGCAGATTTGTCTGGGCAGTGGTTTCAAATGCAACAACGCAGCGTGGATCGTCAACAAAGACATTGCACCCCCTCGTGACAACGGGTGGTCTGACTGCATCTTTGATTATCCCGTGCAGATCCCTGAAATTCGACGCCTTTCATGACAAATTACAAGTTAGTTGTGCAGCGGCGTCATATCCATACTAGTAACTTTCGTGGCAAGTTGTTGTAATGGCCAATGGCCATATCCATATTAGTAATATTGTTGTGAAGTAGCGATTGCCAGTTCAATAACACATATAAAGCAACGTTAATGTGATGTAATTATAGGTACAATGGTATCTCAGAATTTGTTGATTAGTCTGAAATTCTACACAGCCATGAAGCAAACTTCTATTTTTAAGAAATGGTGGCAAGTTGATATTTTTCGAATTATTGGGGGAACTGTGTTACTGAATTGCACCAACAACACTTAAGCAATTGTTTTATTTTAATATGTAGGGCAACTTTACCTTTATTTTGACAACAAAATCGATTGTTATCATATATATATATAATGAAAATTTAAGACTTTATACTTAGATGATCCAAGAGAATATAGTTTAACCAATGGAGATTAGAAGGTTTAGGTATCAAATGGACATCGGATTTCATCCACTTTGTCTCTGCTTCACATAGTAGAGTACAGGTTTGTCATTACTCCACATAGTAGAGCAGAGGTTTGGTGCTTATTGGTTTTCATGTTTTTTTTTATAATTTCGGTCTTTTGTAATGTTGTCATTGTTATTTATCCATGAGTTTCGAACTTAGTGGGCCCTCTTTTTTTTAATAAGGTAGGGTCTTCTTAATATGTAGGGGTTTTATGGAATTCTAGCAAAAATGGGTGTATGTTTACTTTCAATTTTATTATTGTTATTTGTTTTTTATTGTGTTTTCATCTATTTTATCAGTGTTTTTTAATTATATTTTTGGGTTTTTATGATGTGATCTTTTTCATTACTTTTTAAGATTTTAGTAACTAAAAAGAAATTTTTTAATTTTATGGGCATCCATGTTCCATGGTAAAGAAAACAATAGTTTTCTCCATAACCTAGTTGTTTAGAATTGTTAGAATGAGTAAATCCCTTTCTAAGAATTACATATTCCAAAAAGTAGGGATGCTATGTAAATCCAAAAAGTATGGATGCTATCTAAATCCAAAATTTTCTTATAAATTGGCAATTCCTTAATTTTTAAAGCCATTGAAATTCATGTAGATGACTAAATAAATATGCATCAAATTCAATTAAAACAATGATTTCATTTCAAATTCCATTCATAAGAAAAGCTAAAACTTAATTACATATTTATAAACATAAATTTAAAAAGTATTTTTTCATTATGTTGATCCAAAAAATTAGTTTCATCTAAGAATTTTTCACGGAAATATTCACTACAAATATCATCCCAACCAAATTTATGAGGCCACTAAGAAAAGGCAACTGGAAGAACCGACCATGTTTTTTATCTTATGAAATGAATTGGTAGATAATAACTTGGCTATAAGGCACCCAATGAGAAACAATGGATAGAGAAAATTAAGGCTTGCTAAAAAAACCAGCTTTTAAGGTTCTCTATAGCAATCCATCTCCATTCATAGGTTGACATATGTGTTTATCGTAATTGGATTTGGTCATTTATAGGTTTGTATATTAGTGTAAAGCATGAGAACGCAATGTTTAGAACTTCAATAGAGATATAAAATGATAATGGTGGTGTGTATGAGTCCATTCGAAATTGGAATAGGAAAAGTTGGTAGGGGAATGGAGGAGGTTTGAATTTCCATGAGGATGATGGTCAAACACTCATGTACTTTCTCACCAACCACAACATGCATTATGTGATTCGCTTTTAAGTCAAAGATAATAGTAGTTGAGATTTAAATAAAGCACATAAAATAAAGCTAAGAGTTAGAAAAGATACTTGGACCCCTTTTTGGACCCCTTTTTCTCTTCACTTCTAGTGGACTCATAGACCTCACATTCTACCTCTAGCCATCTTATACCTTTATATTAATTTTCATAATAATATTTACATTTTATTCTTACCATGGAAGATCTACCACATGGCACTGAAGGATTATTATTACAACTATATGCCTAGTCATGGCCTTGCACTTAGCTCTAACACTATATTTACATCATTTACGCATGAAGTCATTTTATTTAATCTCATATGGCTTGACTCTCATCATTATAAATAGTTCTTAAAGTGGCGATAATTATATATAATACCAAAAGGTGATCAAAATGGGGTATCATAAAATGTTGTGTGTATTATTCTTTCTATGGTAGATAAGACATTAGTCTTCTTAGTTAGTGAGTTATTCAAAAGGAATATCTTTACTATTCTTATCACCAATTGCAAGCTCATCCATATAAGGAAAATACCACAAACCTAAACCTATAAGCAAGGGAAGCTGTGAGAAATTATTATTGGATTCAATGAAGATGAATGAAATGTAGTAAATCAATAAATAATTATTATAAAGAAAGATACCAATGCATATGTAGAGGTCTCAATTGAGGAATCAACACTCCCTTTAAAGAATAGAGTAGAAAACAAGAATATATTTACCTAAAGGGATGGTAGCTTTAAATGAAGCTCCATCCATAGGAATGAAGAAACTTCATGAATATGACCATTTTGATAGAGTTGTTACTTAATTCTGGAAATTTAAATTCTAATCTATTTCATTTAGTTATATGAAATGAAAGAAAAAAGAAAAATATTTTTCAATGAGACAAAAATTAGATATCTATTTAATAACATGTAGTATATAAATGACAAATGTAATTTCCATTAAATTTTTAAATAAATAAATAATATGTAAAAATTTGTTATTTAATTTTCAATATAAAAAAAAAAGGCAAAATTCCATTTATAATTAATATAGTAAATAAAGATTTTACAAAAAATATTGGTCTTTAACAATATCATTATTAGTCTTATTTGTGTGTGAATGCATTGTTTATTTGTAACAATATCATTGTTAGCCTTAATTGTGTGCATGCATTGCTTATTGTATAGTCATTTTATTACCCATATATTAATAAGAGAAAATGAATTTTTATATATAAACAGATTGTATAGTCATTTTATTACCCATATATTAATAAGAGAAAATGAATTTTTATATATAAACAGAAATAGTGGATCATTTATTACTCAGCTCTATCCAGCACCAATTATTCAAATTTTTAATTACATATTAAAAAAGATAACATTATTTAATAATAACTAAAATTATTTAATAAAATATTTATAAAAGAATTTCTATTTTATTGTAGTTATTCAGGTTTTTAATTACATATGGCAAAGATACATATTGTATGCATAAATGTTTTAATTGTGTTTTAATTAAATGTATTTTATTTTTTATTAATTCTTTATATATATTACATAGTTGTTTGATATTAAATCTAATATACTCAATTAATTGTTTATTTATGTGATTAAAGGGTTGATTTCAAAAAATATTAAAATTTAAAAAAAAAATCCCTAATATCATTTAGTTTATTTTTTATTTTCACAAAAAAATCATATTTTTCTTATTATTGTTTTAATTTTATATAATCAAATATCTTTTCTTTTTCAATGTCTATAACATTATTTTTATAAACGCTTGTAAATATTTCATTTTATTATTATTTTTTATTAGATTAGCATATATTTATATACAACAATGCCACACATTCTATGTTTTTAAAGAATTATCTTCTTGAAAGTTTTTTTAAAGAATTATCTTCTTGAAAGTTTCATTGTAATAGTTGGTGCTTACATTGGAATTCAGATTTTTCAAAATCTCCAATTGTTGTTACATTTTTAATATCTATATTGTTAAGTATTTATTAGGCATTCAACATTGTTAATGTTATTCAATATCCATTTCTTAAGTAACATTTATTAAACTATTTTTAAGAGCCAAGTACTAGGCATCTATGTTGCTTATCTCAACTATTGGTAGTGACAAAAGCTCTCCTATTCACAAAGACAAGTAAACTCATTTTGGATCTTTAATTTCAAGGACTTACTTAATAACTAATTAATTGATATACACATAGAAATATAAACAATGACAGTTACAAGAAGTAACAAGTAATGCAACAACCTATAAACAACAAGTAATCTCACATAGAAATATAAGTACCATGGCAACAAGTAATAATGATACATTGTTTCAAGTTTGAATGTTTCATAATTTCTTAAACTTTTAGCTTTAAACTATATACAATATCACAATAAAATATTAATGTTTCATAATTTCTTAAACTTTTAGCTTTAAACTATATACAATATCACAATAAAATATTTCTAAGAGGCAGGTATAAGCAGCCTTGCTGCTATTTCACTTGTTTAAGTTCGAATTCGACTGAAAAAAACAAGAAAGAGTAAATATTTTACTAAAAAATAAAGTATGCTATTAATATACATATCAATAAATTTTATTAATATATTGATATCAATAAATTTTGACTTAACAAGGAGCTAAATGAAATCTTTCTTATTTAAGTTCGAATTCGACTGGAAAAAGCAAGAAAGAGTAGATATTTTACTAAAAGATAAAGTATGCTATTAATATACATATCAATAAATTTTATTAATATATTGATATCAATTAATATATTGATATCAATAAATTTTGACTTAACCAGGAGCTAAATGAAATCTTTCTTATTTAAGTTCGAATTCGACTGGAAAAAGCAAGAAAGAGTAGATATTTTACTAAAAGATAAAGTATGCTATTAATATACATATCAATAAATTTTGACTTGTCTAGTGTTAAGTTATCAAATTATCAAACTAACTTAAAAGCTTAAATACATTTCCTCACAAACAAAGGTTCTACACCTACAGAGGTTTGGACGTAATCTGATTAACAAGGAGCTAAACCTAATATACATATTATGGCACTCCAAATAAACCGTGAAAAATATTTTATAAAATACAATATGGTGAACGAAAACACCTATACCCATAGGTAAATGACCTCTTGTACAATCGAAATAAAATGAATGATTTTTCATCATTTAATTAGTTAAAACTGGAAAATAAACACTAACTACATACAAAAACAAGTGGAATAAGCAACAAAGTTGCTTAGTACCTGCCTCCTAAGAAGAGATTGAAAATATATAGCAATAGGATAATTTTGCTATAAAAATATATGATAAAACAAATATGATTACAATTTGAAAGAAATTAAAACAAAAATGAATTAAAAAATGTCCATTTAAATACGATATAGGTTATTGCAATGTAGCATAAAACAAGCATATTCAAGCTTTCTTACATAATTCTAGTAATATTCTTGACTTATGTTATAAAAATATGCAAGTTTCTTTATAGACTAGAATAAATAGGAAACGAGAAATAATAGCTTATAAGACTATAAATTAATATCATTGAGAATAGTTTATTTATATTTTATTATAAATTTATAATGTTATACAAATATGCAAGTTTTTTTTATAGACTAGCATAAATAAGAAATGAGAAATAATAGCTTATAAGACTATAAATTAATCTCATTGTTGTGAGAATAGTTTATTTATATTTTATTATAAATTTATAATTTAAATTTAAAATAAATTTAATTATTTTAAATTGAAAAAAAATATTTTTTAGTTAAATATTTTGAATAATGGATTTTCCAAGAATAATTTATAGATAGTTTAAAATAAACTATTGTTATCAAATAACATGCATATATCTACTTGTTGGGAAAAGAACATGAAACTTAACATAAAATAAACAAAACAAAAAATAGCATTAACAAAAAGATTTCAACGCTGTGGATAAAACTCGGCCAAAGCAATGACTCTATGAATAAATAAGCCTGGTTACGTCTAATGCAATGAAAAAACATTTGTATTCGTGGTTAAACATCGCGGAGAAATGAAAGAGATTGAGTGTTGGAAGCTCGGTGAAGGCCGAGGAAGCAACGTAATAAAGATATTGAAAAGGGTTATGGATAAGAGGAGGAGAACCCAACAATGGCATGTTAGTGGTGGACGTAGATCGGATGAATCAACAAGCTACATCGATGGGATAAAGATAGAGATTGCGAGATCACAAATCAAAACTGGCAAAATGTATACACAATCGTACATTTTTTTGTTGTAACATTATTTCTTTCTGTCATTCCCACCAACATCACAACCATGATCCGCCCCAGCAATACCACAAACTCCTCCTCGAGATTCTTAGTCTCAGCGTTCCCATCATTCCAAAACGGAGGAGGAAGGAGATTGCATGCGAGAAGAGAAAGGGCGTTAAAGCATTGCTTCTTGTATAAGGCATTGAAATCAAAATGTAAGAACGTCCCATCTTTGTCTCTTTGCATATGCTGCAGCAGCCGCCCAGATTCAGAAGATTCAGGCACAGAAAGCACAGAAAGCAGAAAGGTATTAGGGCACTTCACTAAATTGTCAAGTACGTTGCTTCTATCAATTCCTGCAGTAGAAAGGTTGGAGGGGGCGGAGTCAGTGTTACGGGCAGTAGGGGTGTTGGCAGCAATAGTTACCGTGCATGAATGTGGGGCACTTTCTGGCAGCTTATCTGCAGAATATCCGTGTAAATAAATTCGCCATTGGCTTTGGCCCAATGCTGTTGAAATTTAATCTGAGAAACGTAGAATGCTCTCTGAGAGCCATTCCGCTGGGAAGGTATGTGGGGTTTCCGGATGGTGAGCAGGATAGCGATATAGCCCCAGATGATAAGGATTTACCGAAAAACAGGCCGGTTATAGACCGTGTCATTGTGACGATTGCAGGCGTGGTGGCCAATATATTGTTTGCGTACACTATTCTTTTCGTGCAGGTTTTGACGGTTGGAGTAGTGGAAAAGGAGCCCTTCCCCGGTGTCATGGTTCCCCGAGTCTTCTCCTCTTCTGCAGCTGCTCGTGACGGGATGGAGTCCGGTGACGTGGTGCTGGGAGTTGACGGTCGTCTCTTTAGCGTGAGCGAGGCGGAGGCAGTTTTTGATCTAGTTGATGTGATCAAGAAGAATCCTGGGAAGACGCTTTCGTTTTTGGTGGAGAGGAGGCAAAGGGATGTTAGGCAGATTCTAGTCACGCCGGATGTGTCAATGGAAGACGGTATTGGAAAAATTGGGGTGCAACTTGCCCCCAATGCCAAAATCATTAAGGTCCGGGCCACTGATCTTGCAGATGCCACTGTCAGGGGGAGCAAGGAGTTCAGGAGGCTGTTGTGGATTGTCTTTGATGAATTGAAGCAGGTTTTTCTTAATTTTTCTCAGACTGCCACTAAAGTTTCCGGGCCGGTGGCCATCGTCGCTAGTTAATATACTTCATATTAATATAATTAATTAATGATGTCAACTAGCAATGGGATGCCACTAAAGTTTTCGGGCCAGTGGCCATCGTCGCTAGTTAATATACTTCATATTAATATAATTAATTAATGATGTCAACTAGCAATGGGATATAAGTATACGCTAGTTAGCTAGTTAGATATGATGGCAATGGGATATAATTTTTATTTTTTTAATTTTATTATTATGATGTCATTGTTGCCACATGTCAACCCAAATCCAGATACCAAATTCCAAAGTTTACATCATCTTCTATCCACCAATAAGTTGTTTACAAAATAGTTTTTTAACAAAATTAAAAAAAAATATTTTACAAATCCCTAAGTTATACTTTACAAAACCGATTTTAATTTTTTTGATAGAGAGCAACTAATACAAAGTCAAAAGAGTTTGACTTGCATCCGATTACAATATACCCTCCCTGCGGCAGGTATAAAAAGTAGTCAAAACTCATATATTACTCAATCTGTCTGAATGAGAAAAAAATCAATCTGTCTGAATGAGAAAAAAAATCTATTACTAAGTAGCATAGATAACAATTTCATTTGCACATCACATTAATTACCATACAGTGTGAAGTGTGAACATGTTAAACTTAAACATTTATTTTTATGTCTTAACTTTTCAATATAAATATACAAAAACATTTATCGATTCATTTTGTTAGGTTTGGTTCATTTCTCTCTGTTCTTAGAAACTAAGAGAACATTGTCTACAAATATTATTGTAATAATCATCTATATGCAAACATCAAGAAACATTGTAAAAACACTTCTAGGTTGGATTGTAGTTTAGTTAGATATTGTTTTTCAAACATTGTAAAAACACTTCTAGGATTTGTAGTTTAGTTAGATATTGTTTTTCAACCGAGAAGTATTTTTCTTGGGTTGGTTTGTCCATTGTGGACTTATTAAGTTATTCTAGGATGAGATCTTGCTCTTCAATTCAATTTATATATATATATTCAATTTTTTAACGTTTTTATTGCACCTTTTGGAGCAATTGCTAGTTTATTAAATTATTTAGTATTGAAATTACACACAAAAATGATATCTTCTCGATTGGCTCCAAAGTTTTACAAACAGTTTATCGCTTTTACACCTGATTCTCTAAAGGTTACAAATAGTATATCGCTTTCACACCCGATTCATGTCACACTAGCTTATGAAGATTATACGCTTTTATTCGAGAAACTTGACTTACTCTGTCTAACGCTTTGGGAAAGAGTGAGCTTCAACCTTTTCATTCCCTTCCCTCATTATTAACTATTCAAAATGTGGTTCACCATTTGTTAGAGGGCTATTCCACGGAAAATCCCAACCCCTGATATTCAAACTGAATCAAGGTATGGCCAGCTCATCATTCACAAATTTATTACAAAGGGCTCTAATGATTTATTACAAAGGGCTCCAATCTCGAGGGTACACTTGTCCCTTCCTCGCAGTGGATGAAAAAAAACATGGGCCATAGTCCACCCTAAATCTCAAATAAAAACATCTATAAACTTAATTACATAAGAATGAATTCATATTTATCAAAATTATATTAAATGAGTTAAATAAAATAGAATAACAAATTTAGAAAACAAACATCTATTATAAAAAATGCATGCATACGAACCAATGGTGTTGGTGTATTTATTACAAAGGGCTCCACAAGAGCATCATGTCACTTACAAGAATAGAACCTGAGTGGGGAGGGTAACATTCATTCCTCCCAACCACCCAAGCTACATCCATTTAACAAACCCTCATTATTAACTATATTTTTATGCCCCTGCATGGATATCTATGTATCTACAACCACCCAAGCTACATCCATTTGACAAACCCTCATTATTAACTATATTTTTATGCCCCTGCATGGATATCTATGTATCGTTGATCCCCTATCAATTTAACCTAGACCCTAATTTTTTTTTCTATAGTTATTTTATAGTTGAAAACATATTTTATTAAATAAAAATTTTAAAAATACAAGTTTTTAAATTTTCATTGGTTTGAGATAGTTGACATCGTCCTTGATTTTCCTTTCCAGGAGGGCGATTTTCCCTTCGAAAAGGGGACGAGGGGCCAACTTCACCACCTGCATTATTATGATATCAAACATCGTCTACACATTAAAGGCCAGCATCCATTTTATATGCAATAATGCACCCACCATATCTTTGGGAGAGGGGAAGAGTAATCTGGAGAAGAACAACCATCGTCTACACATTAAAGGCCAGCATCCATTTTATATGCAATAATGCACCCACCAGATCTTTGGGAGAGGAGAAGAGTAATCTGGAGAAGAACAGAGTAAGAAAGAAAGGAAGAGAAAAAAAACTCTGAGAAGAGTTCGAGAGCTTAAGCTCGTATTTTGGAATATGTTGAGAGCCCAAGCTCTGTATAAGGTGAAACATCCAAGTAAATTTTTAAGTATGTAAATGAGACCGTAGTTTTCTTATTATGTCTCGATAATATATAGGTCGTAATTCTCTAAGTAGTGTAGGCCGGCACCACATCTATTCAATCACACGTTTCATTTGATTTGATCAATTTCTATAAAGTATGGTTAATACACAAGAAAATTTAAAAAAAAACAGAGGTGGTCCTCGGTAGCTTACACTTGAAAACATGTCTTAACGTGTTGTATATGGATGAGAATACATCTGTGTGCGTTAAGATGCCCGCAAGTCCAGCCTGTCATAGTCCATTCAGAGGGATATCAGTAGTTGAATTAAGAATTAGCTAATCGAATCAGTCATGGTCATGGCCAATGCTGATAGATTAAGCAAACCGTAGAGAATAATTCTTGCCAAACTTGGATGGAATCTGTTTCATGCAAACATTCTCCCTAAGCTTCTAGATATTTCTATTGAATTTTTTTTCCCGAAAATTAAAGGCGATTCCGTTGATTTGATTTTAAATTTAAAGGAAAAATTATCGAAATCAAGAAGCTTCTCAGCAATAGCTATGTTGAATTCTAACAGAATTCACCTTCTATAACAATATTGGTCGGGTCGCGCTGATTTTAGAAACTTCAGTGAGTGAGGATATCAACTGCTCCTCTAACTTGATATTTTTAAGAACTTTAAACTAAATGAATAGAACTGTCTATGAAACTCAAGCCTCGAACTTAAGTCGGATGCAATTATCCGTGAAACTCCTAGAACTACAATACTGCTAGAAGCATGCCTTATTATTATCAACTTATTATTTATCTTGTTAATTGATGTACGGCGTGAAGCAGCAAAAGAAGACTATCAAGAAATAGTTTCTATAATAATTTGAGTATCATGATGTTATACCTGAGTAACAAACACTCCTCTATGGCTTTAGAACAAGCTTATAAAAAGATTTTGTGTACAATTAATAACAAGGACCTCCTTCCATAGGATCTCTGAGGGCGTCGAAGAATTTCGATTAAAGCTTTAAACTTCAATAGGAACCTAAGAAGTATAAAGTATAGTTTGAGAAAATGAAGCATTACAAATTCGTTACTTAGCATCATTGATAATGAGCTCAAGGCGAGAAGTGCAAAACGCTTCTCTGTTCACAACAAGGTATTTGCAGATAAGATCAGCAATATCCTAAAAGCAACGTTTTATTTAAGTCCAGAAAAATTCAAAATAAAAACAATAAACCTTAAATTAATGGAGATGTGCGGTTAGACCTTATCGATGTCACACATCACCGCTTAATTGACATCACCTATATTGACGTCACACATCACCGCTTAATTGACATCATCGGTTAGACCTTATCGATGTCACGCGTCACTGCTTAATTTACATCACCTTACTTGACGTCACACATCGTCGGTTAGACCTTATCGATGTCACACATCACCGCTTAATTGACATCACCTTAATTGACGTCACACATCACCAGTTAGACCTTATCGATGTCACACATCACCGCTTCCACATTCAAGTTAGGAAATCTCCTTGGTCCGAAAATCAACCATGAGTTATTACAATTCAGTTTCACAGGTTTACAAAATTTACCTATTTAGCGCAAAACACCAGCAAAGATTGTTTTCAATTTCTTCTTCATACCAAAAGCAGCGACGCCGTCCGTCTCTGAAAGCACGATTTTGAACCCCTGACACTCCATTGGAAACAACCATCATGGTAATCTCATTGTCGTTCCCATTAACATGATGAACTGCATGCCCATTAGTTGTTTCGTTCCTGTTAACATATGCATCACTATACGAATGTCCATTTCCATTGATGGAAAATCCATTTGTTGTTGCTTCCCCCATTAAATATGTTGTAAAGTTGGGAGAAGTCAAAAGGAAGCAAGTAAATGCTAAAGATGTTGAAAGCACATAGTAAGAGTGAAGGGCAAGTTTGAAGACAAGAAAGGCAGAGGGGTCTTATAATGGTGGGGAGGGGCTTGTAGACTACTTTGTTGATGGCATGAACCAGTAGGTTTAACATTTAATATATTGAGCCAAGGGCAGTCGAGGATGACAGCCATCAAAGCATGTCAGTGGCACTGTACGTAGGATGTCAGTTGCAGGATGTTAGAGCACGTCAGTTGCAGGGACCATGGAGCCATGGCGTGATCGTTGCAACAAAGGGCACGCATGGCGTGATCGTGGCAACAAGAAGGGCATGCAAAACCCTCACCTTATCACCACCCTAGCATTGTCCACATTGCAACCGTCGAGGATGTTAGTCGTCAAAGCATGTCAGAGGATGTCAGCTACAGGAAATAAAAACTTGTTCAAGCAATAAGAGATTGTGGTGTAAAAACCTTATGTAAAGTTGGAAAAACTATAGCATAAAAAACTGAAAAACAGTTGTGCAGCCCAAAAACGGTACAATCGATCGAGAAAAATGCAGAGAATGTTAATCCACCGAGAATGCGGATCGACCTATGCAAAGAATTGCGACAATGTCTGGAAGAAAGTGGAGAATGAGGGTTTAGTCAAGCGGAGTACTGAAAATATAGAGATTTTGCAGTGCCAAGGCAGAAGAAGTTAGTTGAGTGTAGTCCGTCGTGTAATGGGGCAAGCATGGAAACCCTTCCAGAGAAGTCAAGCCGGTGTTGGCCAAAGGTTGTTGCTAAAGTCGTGGAAATTACTCAAACAAACCCGTCGAAGGAAACTTGCACAGCGTACCTTTCAAAGCGCCATCTAGGGTTAAAGAAATGATTTTTGAAGGGTTCTGCCCACCTCTGGCAGCCTCAATTGCCTTTTTCCAAGCTTTTTTCATCTTTATTGCGATTCAAGCCTCCACCAAATGCACCCGCTCAGAGAATAAACCGTTTTTCCTAGCTAAATCACTTCATCTTGAAGCCATACTAAACAAGCACAAGCTTTTCAATAATTCGAGTCCACTAGACTTACAGATTCTAGCCTCAAAGGGAAGATGCTTCAAATTTTCGATGAAAAAACCATTTCAATCGACTCTTGCATGAATCTACGCCAAATTTATACAACAACAATCAATGTATTTTTACATAAAAAGAGGAAGCAACAAAAAATGCTCCATATTTTATAAAATAAAGTTGTTCCAAGCGATTCTTACACAAATTTAAACATAACTACTCAATTTTTTTCCATTGAAAAATAAAACAACAACAAACGCTTTTGAATTTACAAGATAATGTTGTTCCAAGGGGTTCTTACATGAATCTGCACCACATTTATGTCTTAGCCGCACAAAACGCCTTATGAAAGAAGCTCACTCGCTCCACTTCTTGGCTAGCTCGTTGTGAGCTCGCTGCCATTACTCAAACCAGGGCCTAGGGGACTAAGATTGACAACAAACTTGATGACAAGTGATGGAGAACCTCAAACTTAACCGCGAACAAATGCCCCCAAACCCCTCTCTCATGCATGCGATTACAACGAAGGCCCTAGACAGAGATTGACAACAAACTTGACAACAAGTGACGGAGAACCTCAAACTTAACCGACAAGTGACATAGAACCTCAAACTTAACCACAAACAGACATCCTAGAACCCCTCTCGCATGCATGCGATTACAACGAAGGCCCTACAAGCCATGTTGACCATCAGATCAAAAACATTAGCAATAGATGGATGATGTGGCACGTAATCCGACCATTGGACAACGGTCAAAAATCCATTTGCCATACCTCTAGGAATCATTTGAGAACTTCGTCTCCATTGTTTCATTTGAGAACTTTGTCTCCATTGTTTAACACCTTCGACGTAAAAATATATGTAAATAAAAAATTGTTTTTCAATGTACAAATAAAAAATTGTTTTCCAACGTATAAATAAAAAACAATCTTTAATATTTTGAGAACCATTAACCTTTATTTAAGAAGGTACTTAATGAAGTGTAAGGAAGGAAGGAAGGAAATATTTTAACGTCTACAAGGCTAAGAATAGCCAATGGGAGAAACCAACTCGCACGCTATTTTCTGCAATTCAATCCTTTGTTTGTTCAACTTGATGATGAGCGCCCCCAATTTTTCCGCAGTCCCCTCGTTAAATAAATCATGACAAGATTTATCCGCCAAGACATTTGCATACCTGTCCCTATTGCCCTTAAAGGCTTCACACTCTAAAATGAAGTGTTTTTCTGTCTCCACCTTACCAGCGGTGCAAAAAATGCACTCTTTCTGCCCAAGCTTCTTTTGGCCTTTTCCAGCACCCAGTCTCACAACGGAGATGATGAGAATTAGTTCTTAATTGAGCAATGAGAATTTTGGCTTTCCAAGGTATATTGGCCCCTATGTACGCATCAAAGGTAGGGTTAAACTCTTCAATATAATACTCTCTTTCTCCCTAGCTCTTTATCCCAAGTTCGCTTGTGAAACTTATTGATAACAAAAGCCTTTATTTCTTTACTATTCGTAGGACACGTGCTCAAGCACATATCCCACTTGCTAAGCCAATTAATATTTTTCCGCATCCAAGTCTTCTTTCTTTTGTACAATATGTCATTGAAGACAACCTTAGGCCATCTACCTTCTTCCATTTGCTCAACTCTTTTTATGTATCTTATGAGTCTCACCATAGCGATTGCTTCAATAGAAGCCACCCCCATTTCACTTAGCATGATTTCGTATGGCACTAAACTCTTAATTTTGAACTTGCTTGTGATCATGTGTTTTTGAATCTTTTCTATTTGTTTCCACTGTAAGTCGGAAGTACTGCTGGCCCAAACTTCACAACCGTAGAGAACAACCGAGATCACTAAGAGCCCAAAAAGGGTTTGCATATTTTTCCAGTCCCATAACTCTGCCTCTCTGCACCTATTTTGGAAAGCATAAAACGCTTTCCAACCTCCTAGAGTTCTTTTTTTCTAGCAGCCTTCCCAACTCAAGCTTTTGTTGAAGTCGATTCCAAGGTACTTGTAATCTTCCACTACTTCAAGGGTATTGTCTTCAAAGTAGAACTCATGTTGTTTATGTTTTCTTTTGCTAGAGAAAACTACCACTTTTGTCTTGCCAGTATTTACTTACATCCCAACTGTTCTACAAAAGTGCTCAAGGGAAATCAAGTGCTCTTGCAAGCCAAGAGCAGACTTAGCAATCAAAATAAGGTCATCTGCATACAAAAGAAGCCTTATCACATGCCCATGAGGACGCCATCCCCGCCTTCTAGGTTTAACCACTCTTCAAGCTTGTCAATATATAAGCCAAAAAGGGTAAGGGATAATGGGCACCCTTGCTTGACCCCAATATCGCTTCTGAAACTTTCAAAGCTACCATCTGATGTTCTGATTTTGACTTTGACCTCCTCATATAGCCTGTGAACAACTGCTCTAAGATGTATAGGAACCCCAAGTTCCTCCATTCTGTGCCATAGTTTACCCCTGGGAACCGTGTCAAAAGCTTTGTGAACAACTGCTCTAAGATGTATAGGAACCCCAAGTTCCTCCATTCTGTGCCATAGTTTACCCCTGGGAACCGTGTCAAAAGCTTTGTGAACAACTGCTCTAAGATGTATAGGAACCCCAAGTTCCTCCATTCTGTGCCATAGTTTACCCCTGGGAACCGTGTCAAAAGCTTTTTTGAAATCGACAAAGCAACAAAAGGCTTCCACTTTTTTCTCTCACACTTTTTCAATGATGTCCCTTAAAGTAATACCATGGTCCACCGTGGAATGTTTAGGTCTAAAACCTGCTTGTCCTTTAGCACGCTTGTCCCTTTCTTCCGCCACTTGCTAATTCTATTTTCTAGCATGCTTCCAAATAGCTTTGGAAGCAAGGGTTTTATCATTATGGTCCTATAATTGGTTGGAGGGATCGTTGACATCCCCGCTCTTAAAAAGAGGAATTGCGAGGCTAGTTGTCCAATCTGTAGGGAATCCCTGCTAAATGATGTTGTTGAAGATTCCTGTAATGTGAGGTGCAAGAGTTTTTGAACCCCACTTTAGATATTTAGCTTGAAGTTGTACTAAATCTTTGGCTTTTCCAACACCCAACTTCTTAATACCCACCTCAATCTCTTGCACGGTGAAAAGCTTAGTAATGGTGGCAGTGTTGACTAAGGGGGGAGGGGGTTCAACCTTAGGATTCCGTTCATAGAGTTGCCTTGCATACTCAAGCCACTGGTCCGCTGTAATATTGTTTTCAGTTTGTTTCTTGCTCGCTTGAAGTTCCTTCCAAAATAGTTTGGGGTTGTTTTTCCCAAGGATGATTAGCTCTTTAGCTCTTCCCTCCTTAGAGAAGAGTCGCTTGAAGTTCCTTCCAAAATAGTTTGGGGTTGTTTTTCCCAAGGAAGATTAGCTCTTTAGCTCTTCCCTCCTTAGAGAAGAGTAAGAGTAGTACATTGACAACTAGAACTCTTAGACTTCACGTGTTACTTGTATAACCTATTAATATTCTCACGGTTGGATAACGATCGCACGATTGGATAACGATCGCTTTTCGGGCAGATTGATTAAAGGATTATAGTTTCGACGGGTTTACGCTGTATTATGCTTCTAGTTTGCCTAACGAGAAGGCCAAGACGCATAACAATTTGATGTTTGCTACTATGAGCCTTTTACGTACTATTTGAGTAAATTTGCCTAAATTACCGAGAACGAGGTATGATTAGGGTGGGGACTCAAGGTTGTGATCCAGAAAAGAAATATAAATTTGTTGATTTATCGGATTGTTGAATTTAAAATAATCTCATAACAAAAATGGGTTATTAAGTTAAAAGTTTAATTGATTGTGATTATGGTTTTTTAATATAGTATAATTATAACAATAAAATTATTATCATAAAAATTTACTTTTTTATATTTCCCAAAATTTATTAGTGTATCGTTTAAATATAAAATATTTATACAAATTTTATTAGTAAAAGCAATATATCATCATGTCTATTTTATAATATTTGCAATGGAGCAACCTATTTTTAACTCTATTTGTTGAGGATAATGCATCACGAGTGATTTCCATATTTCACTTTAGGGAATAATTATTTCCAAGGAACGGAACGAGCCCTTTTTCTGGTTATGCCTCTCAAGGATGACGTTTGGTACAAAGACTGGTAAAAGGTTTAAATCATGGAACTATTTATACAAGAGGATTGACTCCAAAGCCACAATTCTGTCCAAATCTACGTATCCTTTTATTTTCATCGGATCTAAATCTATGGATCCTTATCAAAGAATGAATCCATATCCTTCATAAAAATTAGAAGGTTGGAACTTGGTTATGCCTCCCAAGGATGACGTTTGGTACAAAGGCTGGTAAAAGGTTTAAATCATGGAACTATTTATACAAGAGGATTGACTCCAAGGCAACAATTGTGTCTAAATATATGTATCCTTTTATTTTCATCGGATCTAAATCTATGGATCCTTATCAAAGAATGTATCCATATCCTTCATAAAAAATATAAGGTTGGAACTTTTAAAGCTTTCGATTTAAGATCACCGCCTAAAAAGAATAATTTGTTTAATTTCCAAAGCTCTTCCTATCCATAAGGCTTCCTATTTTGTGCACCCCAATTTGAGATTTCTCCATATACACGTTCCCATGCCATTGAATTTGCGGATTAATGTATGTTCTTGATCCATGTAGAACCAAGTTTTAAAGTTGGACCTAACGCTGCATTCAGCACGTAAGGGCTGTTGGAAAAGCGAAAAAGAGTTTATAACTTTATTGTTATTGAGCTAGCAACAAATTTAATCTTTTGAAGAAAGATAAATTTCCAAAAAGAGGCTGAGGTTGTTTTAACTTTAAAAGACAATCTATCCTAGAAAAGATTTGCATGTCACCTCTCAAGCAAAAGCAAATATGCAAAGTAATTCAGTAATTATGTCTATGTCTACGTTTTCTAATTTTTTCTTTAAAAGAAGAAGTAATTATGTCTATGTCTACGTTTTTATTAGTTACAGGTTTCTTGCTTTTGTATTTTTCCAAATTTTGGAAATTATATTTTTTGGGGTTTGAGTTGTGTCAAATTTGGAAATTTGATTTATCTTTTTTTCATTTTCCTGAGAGATTGGTTGCAATATACATTGCATTTTTTATACGTATATAGCAAGACGATGAGGTATATTCGTGGGAGAAAAAAAACCCGATGAGGTATATTGCTGGAAGAAAAAATAATTCCCCTATCTGAGAAATTGCTTGCAATATACATAGTAATTTTTATTACACCGAAGGTGTTAGTAAGGGGACGACCTCCTCAGGCTTTCGTCGTTTGTGGACGGCCTATGAGGAGCCGCCCCCTGTCCACCGCTTAAATGCTTTCGCTGCCCAAAATTATTATGTCGCGTCGGCATTTCCGAGTACAGGAAGCCCGGAGGGAACAAATAAGGGAACAAAGAAGGCGGGGCTAGAGGATTCATTCGATCATTACCTCCTTCGAAGCTGTGAATCCCGGAAGAATTCAGAAACCCCAGAGCATTGTTCTGGTGACCTAAAAACGGACCCATTACGCCGTTGTAATGTCGGAAACTGGGAACCGAGGCAACGGGGATTAGATGAGGCTTGTGTTCATCGGAGTCTTGATGATCATTATGGTGGTGAGAGAGGTGATGGCGGTGGTGAGAAGATAACATCAATGGGTTATGGTTTGTAGCAATAATATTCATGTGCCAGTCCAATCGCCCAGCAGCTGCGCCATGGAAAGTCCGCCTTGTGCTCTCTAGCGTTCCAACAGACATGGCTAGATTGCCTAGTGCCCAGCTCTCGCAAACCCAGTTCATTTACCCTCCTTGTTCCTCCGACGAAGTACAACAACTTACAGAAGGGTTCATCCCATACCACACACAATTCCACCACGCAATGCCACTAAGCCGATTCGAACATCAAACCTCTTTATCTCAATACCGACGAAAATCACACACATTCTCGCCCTCCATGCAACTCATCATTATTCCCGAAAGGTGTGTGCTTGGGATCGAAAAGCAGTGACAGAGAAGTCGTGGAATCGAAACACAGCGACAACAAACAAAATAGGCAGGGACCTTCGGACATTTGGCTTGTTGAGCGTTCAAACCCCTTTTCAGCCCGTCCTTGGAGAAAGTCCAGTCCAGTCCACTCTCTAACCCCAACCCAGCGGGGCTAAACCTTGTGTTTTTCCTTCTCATAATTGAAATAACCCGCTCAAAACCGGCACACATCATCATCTCCCTCCTACCAGCCAACACGTGTACACTGCTACCTATTCTGCACTGGCAGAACTTTTTTTTTAAATATATAGAAGTATTTTTAGGTGTTTCATTTCCCCAACTTTGGGGATATGCTAGTAGGTATATAGCAAGACGAGGAGTTATATTCGTGGGAGAAATAGTATATTAATTATGATAAAGCATGATTCGAAATTTTATGTCGGTACATGTAATATTTGGAATTTTTTCCATAGTTGTTTATATCTGTATTTTTTAAATTTGAATTTTATATTTTCTGATTGGGAAAACGTAGCTGACTTCGTCCTTGGTTTTCCCTCCCTTGCAAGGTGATCTCAGCATTGGGTGTGGTGGTAAGGTTTGCCTTCCCTTTATCTGCTACTACATTAAATTTTATGCTTCTACTGCATTACTCCGACACAACGGTGAATGAGCGTTTCGATGGAAAATGCCATTCTAAATTGGCTCTACCTACTTACATAGTCATCAGCCGTTTACATTGATCCACCAACAACGGGTCAATATGGAGACTCATTATTATGGTTATTATGGAAATACTTATGATCAACACTTACCACACCAACAACAGGTCAATATGGAGACTCATTATTATGGAAATACTTATGATCAACACTTAGCACACTAGTAATAGGGATCTATCATTATAATGAATGACAAAGAACTTAGCGATTGAATGACTTAAATCACTTATATAACAGATGTTGTTTTCCAGTAATCACATAGCATTTCATCTTATTCGGGAAGCAACGAGTTAATTGAGTAAAGCCACCAACAAAAAGGGGTCCCCATCCATCCTTGCGGGTAAGGATTGGTGGTGCTGCGATAAATCCTCCCTCTAGTGACAGGTGTTCATTTGGCAACCAGTTTATATCCATCTGGGAAGGCAAAGCAGCACATTGAATGAACTGTTAAAGCTAAGCATCCATATCGCGCAGCACAAGGCTTGATTGATCCTAAAATCATGGCATCATTTTTCAGGCTATCATCTCCCTGAGGCAGTCAGCAATACTACATTATTATTTAAGAAATTTTCGGAGAACTTCTGAACGGTCTGACCCACCATCAAAATTTATTATCGAACTTAAATTGCTCTACTAATTGCTACTTTGACTACGATCGCCATTACAGAGAAAGAGAGAAACCAACTTTTATTTGACTCGTAGAATGACGTTTAAGTCTCCTCAGAGATCGAAGCGACTGTAGCAGACAATTAATGTCTGGCCGTGTATAAATCAAATTATCCCTCAGGAAAAGCTACACCCCAAAAGCTATATTATCTTCGAGTTTCAAATTTTAACAATCTACCGTTAGTAATTAGTAAATTAATTGCAATCAGACCAAGTCCGTGTCCTATTTATATGAAATCTTGGATATCGACGTCCTTAAGATTGCATTTGATGAAAAATCATCTGCATGGTTTCGAATCTTGTGGACTTGATTTCATCTTTGCATACAAGATAGTCCTTAGTATCCAATGCGGTTACACAGGTCAGGTGTCACTCCTACCCCCAATTGTTTTGGCAAATTTATATTGCAATACGAGGAACCTAGGTTGATACCCATAAATTCATTTTTCCCTCGCAAAGGAAGTCTGTCAAGGTTGATAGTAGATACCCATAAATTCATTTTTCCCTCGCAAAGGAAGTCTGTCATTGGCATCAAAGGTTGATTGTTTGATTAGGCTACGTTTAAGCAGCTTCCCCTATCTACAGTGAGAACTCGAACTTGAAACCCCTTACACACGGATAAACCAAACCAAGGCCTTTTGGCACGGTACTTACAATCATTAGCCTGTTTTACAATCTAACACATTGCCATGTTTTTCAGAATAGATGAAGTTTGTGATATAATTCAGGGTTGCTCGCATTTTTTAGATTGTTGGAAACTATTTCTCTACCATTACAACCCAGAGGATTGTCGCATTGCAGGTCTTGGAATTTTAGAAGCCCCATAGCAGAGTATGGGATATTGCCTGTTATGGGCTACCGGTGTCCTGGTAAGCTTTTATGGTGATAATCAAAGTTTGTGTTAGAATCTTGATAGCTTACTTTAAGCCTAAAGAGACCAGTCGTCGGTGTCCTGGTAAGCTCTTATGGTGATAATCAAAGTTTGTGTTAGAATCTTGATAGCTTACTTTAAGCCTAAAGAGCCCAACACGGCTGGTCAATAGTTGAAATAATTCGGTAGGCTGTAGGGTCCAATATGGAAGGCCTTGAGGCTTGAACAGTTTTGAATCATGATTTTTCAATATTGGCGGACCATTCTAGGAGCTATGGAGGGATGACTGCCCTGGAATCTATATGGGAAATGAACATCCAGCATGTATGGGGTTATGCTGCGAATGCAACCCAACAAAGGAAGATCCAAGAATCTGGTCTTACGAATGCTTCTTCAGTTTGGTGCTAATTTACAGAAATGTTGTTGCAGGTCCATTGTTGGTCAGGATATTGGAACTTTCAGTGTTTCATGTGGAATTCTGTCCAAGGGTTGGGAAGAGTTGCATCGTGCAAACAAATCAGAGAATTTTAGTCTGAATGAGTATGAAGGCGTTCCATATGTTGCCTTTCCTTCATTTCATAAAATAGAAGGTTTCATCGTCGAAGAGAGAAAATATGGAGAGGGCAATATACAAACCGACAACCACGTCTTCTCTGCTTCCCTGAAGGGTAATGATGATCAACCAGCCCTTGTCCACCAGGGAGCTCTTTAGGTTTTCCTCCATATTATGTCCACCCGGGGGCTCTTAAGGTTTTCCTCCATATTATGGAGAATACAGATTTCCAAGCAAAGGTAAACTAATTTATCTTTCAGTACAGAATGATCTTAGATTCATAAAAAGAGGAAATACTTAGTCACTTATTTTAACATTGTGTTGATGCATTCCACGATCAAACTGGTGCAAATTTGTGGGTAATTCGATAGGAGGGGCAGTTGCAACCTTGGCCACACTATGGGTACTAGAAAAGAGGTTGAGGCAAAGCTCTCCTTTCTGTATAACATTTGGATGTCCTTTAGTGGGAGATGTAAGACTTGTTGAAGCAGTTGGCCATGAAAACTGGACAGGCAACTTTTGTCACATGGTTTCCAAACATGATATTGTTCCTCGGATGCTCCTTGCACCGTTTGAGTCGATTGCTAAACCCTTGATCGCTATTTTCCTCATTGGCAGGCCATAATGGTTAATGGCAGTGCAAATGTACCTGATTCTTTTACTCAAGATGTTTGTAGGACTCTTCTTAACAATGTCTTGCAGTATACTCATACAGTAGCAAACCATGGGCTTGATTCTCCAAGGGAGTTAGCTTTTACTCAAGATGCTTATAGGACTCTTCTTAACAATGTCTTGCAGTATACTCATACAGTAGCAAACCATGGGCTTGACTCTCCAAGGGAGTTAGCTGGGGCTATCAAGCCCATACAAACCTTTGGGCACTTACATGTTTTGTTCAAGCGAGGGCGCAGCGTGTATTGATAATTCTGAGACCAATTTGAAGATATTTCATTTGACAATGCAAAGCCATGAAAAAGGCTATGATAATATTGTACAGTACTGTTTTCTAGAGCATATAGCATCTGATTCTGTTTTAAATCATACAATAGAAATGACCATAACTGGGAGGAGAATTGCAAAACCTGATTCGAAATCTTCTACCAAGATAGGAATATTATTGCAGCTGGAAGCCATTGGTGTTGGGTACCGGGTAAAATATCCAATTCCTTTTTAAAATAAAATTTGGAAGAACAAAAAAAATTAACGTTGAAAGCTATCCTCTCGCTTGTCGAAAAGTAAAAGTAGCAAACCATGGGCTTGACTCTCCAAGGGAGTTAGCTGGGGCTATCAAGCCCATACAAACCTTTGGGCACTTACATGTTTTGTTCAAGCGAGGGTGCAGCGTGTATTGATAATTCTGAGACCATTTTGAAGATATTTCATTTGACAATGCAAAGCCATGAAAAAGGCTATGATAATATTGTACAGTACTGTTTTTTTAGAGCATATAGCATCTGATTCTGTTTTAAATCATACAATAGAAATGACCATAACTGAGAGGAGAATTGCAAAACCTGATTCGAAATCTTCTACCAAGATAGGAATATTATTGCAGCTGGAAGCCATTGGTGTTGGGTATCGGGTAAAATATCCAATTCCTTTTTAAAATAAAATTTGGAAGAACCAAAAAAAATTAATGTTGAAAGCTATCCTCTCACTTGTCGAAAAGTAAAAGTTCTGCTAGTTTCTTTCGAAAAGTAAAAGTTCTGCTAGTTTCTTATTGTGTTAAGAATTGTCTTAAGAGTTTGATATTTTTGACATTGACTTTTATCTACATTTTCTGAAAAATGTTCTTGAAATGGTGATATCCATTTTGTGCATGATGATAATGCATCGTTGCCCTACAAATAGCAAGTGATACTGAAAACAAGCACAACACAAACGTTGTTGAGCTAGGGCAGAGCTTGAGTGCTATAAAGAGCGTTGTGAGAAAGAAGATTGCATCACATATTATGATTCCTTCAAGAAACGTGACAGGAAGGATAGCAGGGCTAATTTGTGCTGGGATAATATTATTGAAATATGTGAAAAACATGATTTGCCAAATGAATTTCAAACCCATAATAAGTGGATAGATGTTGACAATACCTATAGCAGACTTGTAGAGCCGCTGGATATTGTGCATTATTATTTGATCAACCCCAAGGGCAATTATATTTCAGATGGAAGACCTCATAAAGTTCTTCAAAAATGGGAGTGATGTACTTGCATCAATTTATCACATGACTGAAAATTATTAAGTAATGTATATTGTATGAATTAATTCCAAACCCATAATAAGTGGATAGATGTTGGCAATACCTATAGCAGACTTGTAGAGCCGCTGGATATTGTGCATTATTATTTGATCAACCCCAAGGGCAATTATATTTCAGATGGAAGACCTCATAAAGTTCTTCAAAAATGGGAGTGATGTACTTGCATCATTTTATCACATGACTGAAAATTATTAAGTAATGTATATTGTATGAATTAATTCCAAACCCATAATAAGTGGATAGATGTTGGCAATACCTATAGCAGACTTGTAGAGCCGCTGGATATTGCGCATTAATATTTGATAAACCCAAGGGCTAACATATTTCAGATGGAAGAACATGACTGAAAACTATTAAGTAAGTAACGTATATTGTATGAATTAATTCCAAACCCATAATAAGTGGATAGATGTTGGCAATACCTATAGCAGACTTATAGAGCCGCTGGATATTGCGCATTAATATTTGATAAACCCAAGGGCAATCATATTTCAGATGGAAGACCTAGTCGTCATAAAGTTCTTCAAAAATGGGCGTGATGCACTTGCATCATTTTATCACATGATGCAATGAAAATTATTAAGTAATGTATATTGTATGAATTATATACATTACTAAACATCTGACTAACCGACCCACCGACCCACTGAGCTCATTATCCGAGACCGTGTGGTAATGGTAACTCAACGGCTTTTTTTATGATTTTTAGCCCCATTTTTGTATTATTAATTTTGGCTTTTTTTATGATTCTTAGCCCAACTTTTGTATTATTAATTTTGGCAGTTGTTCTGCAATCCTATCAACTGAAAACTGCTAATTAACAATAACTGCTAATTAACAATTTTATCCGATGTCTAAATAGATTCAGACTTAAAATTTCAATCCATATATCCATAAAAGCGATAATTTGATTACTTGTACAGTATGATTGCTGTAGAACTTCTACTTAAAACCACAAAAAAAATCTGTTAAAAAATTTGGTCAAAACGATAATCACTAACATAATTTCATTCTAATTAAAGTGATTCTTAAAGTAAAGTAAAACTTACTTTATATACCATAATGGCTTTAGACAATTCTAACTGGATTTTTCTGAAATGTCTCGGTTCAATCTAAACATTACCCCTCATATTTGAGGATTTTTTGTTAATACCGGAATGTTAGGGCAGTGATGAGAGATTAACAGACTAAACAATTGGGGATTAACCACTAACAACAAATTACACGGCCTATTGGGTTATGTAGTCATTATCGGACACCCGTTTGCACTACCAGTTTGCTCCCTTTTAGAGGGGAGATGGTCAGAAAACAATGCTTTACTTCACTTGATTATTGTGATTATATGATATTTTATAGTGGGCGCAAAAGGGAATATGTAAAACCAGGGGAAACTTCTTTATAATTGGTTAGAAGTTCAAAGAGAATATTATATATAGTGTTCAAAAACGTCTAGCCATCACTGACACTTGAGATAATTTATGATCTTGCTTTCGGTTGTGGTAAGATTTCCGTTTGTTTTTCCTGTTATCCTGCACACTGGTTTGATTTATTGGATTAAAAATATTGTGTAGAAATGTTCGCCTACTTTGGAATGCATGGCTACATTTGGGAAGAGCCCTGAGAGCCTCATTCTCCTGAAACTCAACCAGACAAACTGCACCTCCATGTTGTCTATGAGCTTCTCTGCTTTAGTGAATCTGGACAAAGGAAGGGATCTGATCACAGCTTCATCTAGGCCATATGATTGAGTAATTATTTGCCACCCTTCTGGGTCTTGGAATCCTTCCAGTGAATAAGCATCGACTTCTATATATTCTCTTCAAGAGTCCAAACTCCTGCGTCTCCTCCTATAAAAAAGGTCTCCATCGAGAAGCTTTTCCATACTTGGCAAAAATCTTGTAGTAACTTACCACCAGTAAAGCGCCGCCTAGAACTACAACAATGGCTATCACGGCAGGACTGGTGGTGGTGGCGGCGTAGAACTACAACAATGGCTATCATGGCAGGACTGATGGTGGTGGTGGCGTAGTTGTGCTTGGTGGGTCCTTTACTTAGGGCTGCATCTAGTGAGGCTCCCCATCCAAACTCATATCTACCTGCTAAAATTTCCCTTGGGCGGGATTGCTCATGGTGAATTTCTTTAACAGATCTACTTCAAACCTATAAATTTGTTGAAAATACATATGTAATTAGTTACTATGTTAGTGGAGAATCAAGGATAATAAACCCACAGCAAAATCATAAATAAGGCCACTACAAATTCAGAGTGTATTGAGAGCTGGTTAACCTAAAACCAACACATTCTAAACTTCGAAATCGAACTGATATTAATCACAGACGCCTAGCCCAGAGACTGCCAAATGTTATGGATTTCTTCTTTCGGGTTTTTTATTATAAAAGCCCTAGATTAGAAAGCAACTCGAACCTAACCCAGTGTTTCCAAATTGTAGCGACAATAGACTATGCATTAGACCAATGCAATGCAATCGAAATCTGGCAGCAGTGACCTTGACCTCGCACAGAGGGGGCAATTCAAGGGAAGAGAAGTTCAGCTTTTAAACTATACTATGAACACGGTCTTTTCAGCTTTTCCATACCAGTATAAAGCCATGCTAAATTAAGATTCTTCTGCATAGAGAACTTGTTTTTTATAATTCCAAATCAAAATTATTTTAGCAAACAAAGATTGTTTTTTATCCCTGCCTGCGGCAGGTTATAATGCAATTGATAAATCGTTGACCTTTAATTAACCATACCTTTGACAAAAAAATTATTCAGGCCTGTTAAACAAACTTATATTTTTATAATATAATGCAATTTATAATTATCTCTCATCTAATTCGTTCAGGTCTTATTTTGTAATCATTACATCATTTTGTAATTATCTCTCATAGTACTGCATTTATGTGTGCCATTAAGATTGAAAAAAGCATAGTGACTGGTTGATTTGACCCAAAATTAAACTATTCCTTTTACACTGACTGGTTGATTTGACCCAAAATTAAACTATTCCTTTTACGGTGTAAAAGGGTTGTCTGGAACACTGAACATGTGATAATGGCACTCTTTTACTGAGCAACACCGCTGTCGTTAAAACGCTCTCACTCATTAAGTTAATTGTTTACAAAGGAAATTGTACAATATCAAAAGCCTAAATCCATAAATGAAGCACACACTAGGAAGACAATAAAATTGATAAGCTACAAAAGCTCGGTGGAAATGTGCATATGTCTGCACATGATTACCATAATAAATTACAACTATATTTTACACTCAGCGAGAATATAGGCTTTGTACGAGTCATTGATGTAATCCTGTTTTATACTTTGGAATCATACAAACACTCCATGCATGGTTTATGACAAATCATAGATATGGTTAACACGTGGTTATGATAAGAGTAGTTTGGCTGTGGCATACTTAACTTTTTATTCTTACGACTGATAAGAGGGCTCAAAAGCGCTAAGGATTCATTCACTCAATGTGCCCATTGGATGATGATCAAGTGTATGGAAGGACAAATGAACCATTTTAAGTTATGGAATGGTGGGGAGAATAAGTAAAAGTTAACCATAAGCATAACAGTAGGGCTACTGTGGGGCGGAAAAGTCAGAATCCAATGGTTAACTCTGCTACTCTGCTATAAGGGTTTATTTTGGAGTCATATGTTCTTCTGAGTGTCAAAGGTAAGCCTCCTAACATACATGATCCATTAACCATTAAAGATCAAGCCGTTTAAATAAGATTTAGCTATAGGGTCAATAGATATATTGTACATGCAAAATAGAGGATCGCCCATTTCACATCTGATAATTGGTATTCCGTATGGTTTGCACAATGAAGGAATACGAAAGCTCCATGCCCTGTATCCGTTTAAATAAGATTTAGCTATAGGGTCAATAGATATATTGTACATGCAAAATAGAGGATCGCCCATTTCACATCTGATAATTGGTATTCCGTATGGTTTGCACAATGAAGGAATACGAAAGCTCCATGCCCTGTATATTTGCTAATGACATGCTTATGTATATTTGCTAATGATATCTTAATACTAAACTACCTCTCATTTAAAAAACCATTACCATGCATTTATACAGCCAAACTCATTTGCTTTCGTATAGTCTACATCGTCATCACTCCCTTTGCTCAATTTGCTAGTTACAACTTACTATGCTTAGTTGTTGTAGTTATACATCTATCACTCGAATTTATTGCTTCAAGCTTCTTATATGAAATCAAATTTGCAGTTACTCTGCTTAGTTGCTGTAGTTATGCATCTATCACTCGAATTTATTGATTCAATCTTTTTGTATGAAATCAAATTTGCGTATATGAATTTATTGATTCAATCTTTTTGTATGAAATCAAATTTGCGTATATTTTAAAGCATGGCTTCAAGTTGAGTAATCTTCAAATGCGCGTTTAACCTTTCTCAATAAATAACTACCACTATAAACATCTTATGGTAAAATCATAACTTAATACCAAGTATTGGGATTCAGTGTCTTTATGAATAAAAACGCGTATAATTTAAAGCATGGCTTCCAATTAAGTAATCCTCCCATGAGCGTTTAACCTTTCTCAATAAATAACTCTAAGCATCTTATTGTAAAATTAGAACTTAATACCAGCTATTGGAATTCACTACCTTTTATGGAAGAAAAAAACGTGTATTGTAGTATAAACTATCTGTGACAATGGCATCACCATCCTTCACATTGGTGCTGCAACAACCAAGGCTGGTCCTTTTGCAACAACCTAGAAGATGAAGATGACGTTAAGAAATATAAATTTCTAGAAACTTCAGGAGAAGTTACAATAACCGTGAATTTTAGAGTTATTGTGGAATTGGTAATTATGTTGAATTAGCAATTCTCTGCATGATTGGGGGAAATGACCCTGGATCATGGCTGGTTTCTGTCTTTCAACAAAATAGCCTTTGGGTGGTAACTTTCCCTGGAAAACAATTCAATTTAGTTCGTGAATTGCTCAAACAAGTTTATTAAACCCTCTTCATCCCACCCCAACCCCACCTCAGGTTTTGTCGAGAATCTTCAATGCTCAGGACAAGAAAATTATAAGCTCATTACCAAGGATGAGAGAGTCATTAAGGCTGATTACTAGTTAAAAGTGTACTCCCAACCAAAAAAAGTAAAAACAAGTGCTATATTTTGTTTAACTTGAATAGCGTACATACACATTCTTTACATTCAGAGTTCAAAGGTGGTTTCCAACTGAATTGGCATGAAAATGAGTTTTAACCGAGTTAAAATAGATTATTTGCCTCAAAATTGTTGTAAACAAGGACCCGATTGCCCATTATTCTTCTCTATTTTGTGCATCCACTTACAATTTCTCTAGACGATGCAAGGCCAAACTGGACGCATGTCAAAGTCGCCTGCGGGAATCGGGCAGCTTCTTCCATCGTGCCAGTAAACGAAGTGACTAACTGCTTCACTCACTGGCCTTCCTTCCCTATTCTTAGTCTGCAGGTAAACAACAAGTAGACAACTGATCTTCCCCGTCTTTCTAGTCTGTAGGTGAAAAGCAAGCAACCAAACAACAAAGTCAACGGAGGTAAACAGCAAGCAGGCAACTGGTCTTCCCCGTCCTTCTAGTCTGTAGGTGAAAAGCAAGCAACCAAACAACGAAGCCAACGGAACAGAAGAAGAAAATGAAGATTGTGTGCGAGAAACCATTACAGAAGAGCTAGTAATAATAAGTACTTCATCGTCGTGCCACTCCCTCATATACGGACTCAGGCATAGAATGGCCGCGTGGCAGTTGACATGCGCGTGACTTGAAGTGTGTCGTGGGCGGCGTTGCTCCGACAAGGCAGGGAGGATGGTTTGTCCAACTGGCAAAATTTTCCAAGGTCGTATGGAGAGCTAGCTGCTCGCCTAACCACCACATCGCCCTCGGGAATTAGGAATTTGAAATAGAAATATATTAATCTCCCCCATTACGCTACACATTTCCCGAATCCCAACCATGTATTAAGGTGCCTGTAATGAATACCAATCCCTGCATCTAGCGGATGTGTGCATGCAATCAACACGTGTACACTTCTTTTATTCTTTCTATAATCTTATGTCAAAAGCCGTACGCATCACACTATAACCTTATGTCAAAACTCGTACGCGTCACACCAGTTACTATGGTCTTTTTGAGTCCGGAATCCTCTTTACAATCCTCCGTGTATCCTCCAGGGTAGGAATTTCAAATGATGGACACCCGTCAAAATTGCGAGTAACAATCAAAATCTGAAACGTTTTCTATATTCTAAGCCAGATTTTGACAGTCTCCATAAAATCTTAGATGTATTTGATGGGTCACATTTTCTATATTCTAAGCCAAGGTCACATTTTCTATATTCTAAGCCAGATTTTAACGGTCTCCATAAAATCTTAGTTGTATTTGACGGGTAAATTGACCCATGACGTGTATTTACGCGTCAGATTCTCATACAGTTGGATTAACCTGCATGAAGCTCATATAAATGTAGAATCCTATGAAGACTCAGGAGACCCACAGGCATATGTTGTTTGGTTTTATAGGGGTGTGCAACAACTTTAGTAGTGTGGAGATAATGGGCCTTCATTTTGGACCCTGAGCATTGGTTAGGGGCACACCCACCGGCGGTAAGAGACACATCTGAACACATCCATTGGTCGAGATATCCCTAGTATCCTCCCATGTTTTCTATCAACAAAACATTATATACCACTCCCTGCCCGTTCACATGACTCAAGGATTTTCTTATGACACGAACCGAATTATGTTAGTTGTTTTGGACAATTCTTATTACACTAAAATGACGTGCTTATCATGTTACTTGGACGATTATTATTAGTATTATTATTAAATAATAAATAAATGGATAATATTATTATTAAAAAATAAATAAATTAACGTGTTTGGAGTTTATCATGCCATTAGCATAGCCACATAAGTAATTGGAAAGAAATTTAATGCCATTAGCATAGCCACATAAGTAATTGGAAAGAAATTTAATGGATCAACGATTATTATTAGTATTATTATTAAATAATAAATAAATGGATAATATTATTATTAAAAAATAAATAAATTGACGTGTTTGGAGTTTATCATGCCATTAGAAACAGTTTATCATGCCATTAGCATCCATAAGTAATTGGAAAGAAATTTAATGGTACTACTTTATACAGTGGCAAGGAATCCAAAGAGTGCTACTTTAATAGGGAAATTAAATTCATACGATAGTATCTGTTATTATCCCTCGATAAATCGTTGACCTTTCATTAAGCATACCTTTGACCAAAAATTTATCCATTGACCTTTCATTAACCATACCTTTAACCAAAAATTTATTGAAAAGAAATTTAATGGATCAAATTAATTACAATTACTTTTACTACTTTATACAGTGGCAAGGAATCCAAAGAGTGCTACTTTAATGGGGAAATTAAATTCATACGATAGTATCTGTTATTATCCCTCGATAAATCGTTGACTTGACCAAAAATTTCATTAACATACCTTTGACCAAAAATTTATCGAGGCTGGCTAAAGTAAACATTATACACAAACTTATATTTTTATAATATAATGAAATTTATAATTATTTCTCATCTGATTTGTTCAGGTCTTATTTTGATATTTTTATAATATAATGCAATTTATAATCATCTCTCATCTGTTATTATCCCTCGATAAATGGTTGACCTTTCATTAACCATACCTTTGACCAAAAAATTATCGAGGCTGGCTAAAGTAAACATTATACACAAACTTATATTTTTATAATATAATGCAATTTATAATTATCTCTCATCTGATTTGTTCAGGTCTTATTTTGTAATCATTACATCATTTTGGAATTATCTCAGTCAAAAACTTGGCAGAAGGCGTGTTGGTCTTGATGCATATGTCAGTTTTCTTTTTATAATTTTATTGTTCCTGCTATGTAAGTATTTGCTGAGATGACAATAGGGGTATCAGGTTCTCACCAAAATAACTCGAAATACCGACCAGGAAAAATCCTAGTGAACCCAGAAAGAGGATACAAGCCCAAAAGAAATCACTTCAAAAACTTGGCAGAAGGCGTGTTGGTCTTGACGCATATGTCAGAGTTTCTTTTATAATTTTATTGTTCCTGCTATGTTCCTGCTATTAGCCTTTTTTCAGTGATGCCAAGGGATAAACTTCGGGTTAGACCTTATGCCCTTATTGCGTGCTTTATAGACTTTATAGGCTGGGTCACCTTTTTTCTTTTATAATTTTATTGTTCCTGCTATGTTCCTGCTATTAGCCTTTTTTCAGTGATGCCAAGGGATAAACTTCGGGTTAGACCGTATGCCCTTATTGCGTGCTTTATAGACTTTATAGGCTGGGTCACCTTTTTTTATCGGTTGGATAAAGCGAAAATAGATAAACAATTAGATATGCTTTTGCCCCTCCATTGTATGCCTTGGATATTTATGCTACGAGATTAAAGATCGCTTGAAAGCTTAGTTTGAGAGGCAGCTGAAGATGTGTATGCCTTGGATATTTATGCTACGAGATTAAAGATAGCTTGAAAGCTTAGTTTGAGAGGCAGCTGAAGATGGATATTTTTGAGTCAGAGAGTTTCTTTTATAATTCTCAAAAGTAAACATTATAATATAATTTTATATTTTTATAAATATTTTTATAAAATTTTATATCTATTATTCATACCAAATTGTTAGAGGTAATATAAGCGCAAAACAAATGCTATTTAATAAACAAAACAAGTGGAATAAGCAACAAAATTGCTTAGTACCTGCTTCCTAAGAAGAGATTGAAAATATATAGCAATAGGATAATTTTGCTATAAAAATATATGATAATACAAATATAATTACAATTTGAAAGAAATTAAAACAAAAATGAATTAAAAAATGTCCATTTAAATACGATATAGGTTATTGCAATGTAGCATAAAACAAGCATATTCAAACTTCCTTACATACTTCTAGTAATATTCTTGACTTATGTTATAAAAATATGCAAGTTTCTTTATAGACTAGCATAAATAGGAAATGAGAAATAATAGCTTATAAGACTATATATTAATATCATTGTTGTGAGAATAGTTTATTTATATTTTAATATAAATTTATAATGTTATACAAATATGCAAGTTTTTGCAATGTAGCATAAAACAAGTATATTCAAACTTCCTTACATACTTCTAGTAATATTCTTGACTTATGTTATAAAAATATGCAAGTTTCTTTATAGACTAGCATAAATAGGAAATGAGAAATAATAGCTTATAAGACTATATATTAATATCATTGTTGTGAGAATAGTTTATTTATATTTTATTATAAATTTATAATGTTATACAAATATGCAAGTTTTTTTTATAGACTAGCATAAATAGGAAATGAGAAATAATAGCTTATAAGACTATAAATTAATCTCATTGTTGTGAGAATAGTTTATTTATATTTTATTATAAATTTATAATTTAAATTTAAAATAAATTTAATTATTTTAAATTGAAAAAAAATATTTTTTAGTTAAATATTTTGAATAATGGATTTTCCAAGTAACATGCATATATCTTCTTGTTATATCTACTTGTTGGGAAAAAAACATGAAACTTAACATAAAATAAACAAAACAAAAAAACATTAACAAAAAGATTTCAACGCTGTGGATAAAACTCGGCCAAAGCAATGACTCTATGAATAAATAAGCTTTGGTTACGTCTAATGCAATGAAAAAACATTTGTATTCGTGGTTAAACATCGCGGAGAAATGAAAGAGATTGAGTGTTGGAAGCTCGGTGAAGGCCGAGGAAGCAACGTAATAAAGATATTGAAAAGGGTTATGGATAAGAGGAGGAGAACCCAACAATGGCATGTTAGTGGTGGACGTAGATCGGATGAATCAACAAGCTACATCGATGGGATAAAGATAGAGATTGCGAGATCACAAATCAAAACTGGCAGAATGTATACACAATCGTACATTTTTTTGTTGTAACATTATTTCTTTCTGTCATTCCCACCAACATCACAACCATGATCCGCCCCAGCAATACCACAAACTCCTCCTCGAGATTCTTAGCCTCAGCGTTCCCATCATTCCAAAACGGAGGAGGAAGGAGATTGCATGCGAGAAGAGAAAGGGCGTTAAAGCATTGCTTCTTGTATAAGGCATTGAAATCAAAATGTAAGAACGTCCCATCTTTGTCTCTTTGCATATGCTGCAGCAGCCGCCCAGATTCAGAAGATTCAGGCCCAGAAAGCAGAAAGGTATTAGGGCACTTCACTAAATTGTCAAGTACGTTGCTTCTATCAATTCCTGCAGTAGGAAGGTTTGGAGGGGGCGGAGTCAGTGTTACGGGCAGTAGGGGTGTTGGCAGCAATAGTTACCGTGCATGAATGTGGACACTTCCTGGCGGCTTATCTGCAGAATATCCGTGTAAATAAATTCGCCATTGGCTTTGGCCCAATGCTGTTGAAATTTAATCTGAGAAACGTAGAATGCTCTCTGAGAGCCATTCCGCTGGGAAGGTATGTGGGGTTTCCGGATGGTGAGCAGGATAGCGATATAGCCCCAGATGATAAGGATTTACCGAAAAACAGGCCGGTTATAGACCGTGTCATTGTGACGATTGCAGGCGTGGTGGCCAATATATTGTTTGCGTACACTATTCTTTTCGTGCAGGTTTTGACGGTTGGAGTAGTGGAAAAGGAGCCCTTCCCCGGTGTCATGGTTCCCCGAGTCTTCTCCTCTTCTGCAGCTGCTCGTGACGGGATGGAGTCCGGTGACGTGGTGCTGGGAGTTGACGGTCGTCTCTTTAGGAAAATCCAAATCCAGATTCGAAAAAATAGAGTGCTGAAACCATGGTAATAAAGGATATCTGAAGAAAGACTGCATAGCTAAAAAGAAAAAAGGAGATAGGTTGTAAGAGACTACTCAGGAACCAAATGTAGCAGGTGATGTGTTACAATATGATTTGATTCTTGCATTCGATAATACTAGCGATTACTGGGTAGTAGATTCATGGGATTCATGTCATGCTACACCCCATAGGAAATTCTTTTATGATTATGTTCAAGGTGATTTTGGACATGTTTTATTTGGGGATGATGAACCATGTAAAATTGTTGAAAAGGGTAAGGTATGTATTAAGTTAAATAATGGAAGTGAATGGCTGCTAAAGGATGTAAGGCACATTCCTTCTATGAAAAGAAATATGATCTCAACAAAGAAGTTGGGAGATAGCCATTGTTTGTCTACATTTGGAGAAACATGGTGGAAGATCACTAAAGGATCACTGGTAATTTCAAAAGGAGATAGGATAGGTACGTTATTTTTTTGTCCTCATAATACTGATTATTCTATCTCTTTAGATTTCAAAAGGAGATAGGATAGGTACGTTATTTTTATGTCCTCATAATACTGATTATTCTATCTCTTTAGGTTCCAAAAAAATAGGTGCGGTGTTGTGGCATCATAGGCTTGGCCATTTTTATGTCCTCATAATACTGATTATTCTATCTCTTTAGGTTCCAAAAAAATAGGTGCGGTGTTGTGGCATCATAGGCTTGGCCATTTTTATGTCCTCATAATACTGATTATTCTATCTCTTTAGGTTCCAAAAAAATAGGTGCGGTGTTGTGGCATCATAGGCTTGGCCACATGAGTGAGAAGGGCATGCAGATTCTCCACTCAAGGAGACT